>JBBPBO010001985.1:6133343-6266947 GCA_037974295.1 Cicer cuneatum
AATTGTTAAATTAAATAGTTAAATTATTAAGTTAATAATATTTTGAGGTCTTAACAATGACACGTCATACAAAAACTTCAATTAAATAATGGAAGTAAACTTTTGTAAAAAAACATAAATTAAAATTAGTAATAGAAAATTTAAAATGATCAAAATTGGAACAATTTTTTTAAATATAATTAAAAATGAAAGTTGATATATTTAAAAGAAGTAAGAATATATTTAATCTTTTTTAAATAAATAAAAAAATTTAGAGGAAGAAAATACAATATATCTTGTTGGAAGAGAGAGTATATCACCGTTTGAATTTAAAAATTGTCAAAGTTTTATATTGAAAAAATATCATATATCTAATAGTTTTCAACTTTATAAATATTAAAATTTCACATTGGATAAAAAAACATACGTGAGTTTACTTCTATCATTATATAAAAAATGTAAAACTCTTATGAATCTCACTCATTATCTTATCTTGTTGGAACCTAGAGAGTATATTAATGTGTGAATTTAAAAATTGTTAAAGTTTTATATTAAAAAAATCTCATATAAAAAATAATTTTTAACTTTATAAATACTAAAATCTCACATTAAATAAAAAAACATATACAAGTTTGATTCTATCATTATATAAAAAATATAAAACTCTTATATGAAAAACACACCAATCTATCTAGTAAACATTGAGTAATTTAACGTACAAATATGGTGAGATGGTCAGAAATTATTTGTTTAATAAGACTAGATCTACTTCCCATGTGTGTATAAAATCATAAATTGAGAAGAAGAATGAACATTCATTTTCCAGTTTCACAATGGCTACTTGTTATTTGTTCCTCTTCTCACTATCTCTTCTTTCACACATATTTTCATCAGTTGCATTAACAAATCCACATGCACCTAAACCCAATGCATTTATCCTTCCCATTGCAAAAGACCCAATTACCCTCCAATACTCAACTACTATTAATATAGGAACCCCTGCAGTTACATTTGATCTAGTGATTGACATAAGAGAGCGTTTCCTATGGTTCGAATGTGACGAGTCATACAATTCCTCAACTTACCACCCAATCCAGTGCGGTACAAAGAAATGCAAGCAATCCAAAGGCGCAGAGTGCATTGATTGTATCAACCACCCTCTCAAAACCGGTTGCACGAACCACACGTGCGGCGTCCAACCGTTCAACCCGTTCGGCGAGTTCTACGTCAGCGGCGACGTAGGCGAAGATAAAATCACACTTTCCAACGTGAACGTGCCACGTGTCATTTCTTCGTGTGTGTACCCAAATAAATTTGGTGTTCAAGGATTTCTTCAAGGCCTGGCCAAGGGTAAAAAAGGAATATTGGGCCTTGCAAGAACTCTTATTTCTTTACCAACTCAACTCGCAACTAGATATAAACTTGACCGTAAGTTTACACTTTGTTTACCTTCAACTTCAAAAAGTAATGGGCTTGGGCTTGGGCTTGGTAGACTCTTTATTGGTGGAGGTCCATATCATTTGGCTTCTCAAAAAATGGATGCTTCCAAATTTCTTGAATACACCCCCCTTATTATTAACCGTCACAGCACTGGTCCTATATTTGACAACTTACCTTCAACGGAGTATTTTATTAAAGTGAAGTTAATTAAAGTTGACAACAAGTTTATAAATTTTAATACCTCACTACTTTCTATTAGTAACAAACTAGGAATCGGTGGTACAAAACTAAGTACCGTGATTCCTCACACGAAATTGCACACTTCAATATACAAGTCACTTTTGAATGCATTTGTGAAGAAAGCAGAAATTAGAAAGATAAAGAGAGTGAAAGAGGTTGCACCATTTGGGGCATGCTTTGATTCAAGAACAATTGGCAAGAGTACTACGGGACCTAATGTGCCTACAATTGATTTTGTATTGAAGGGGCGTGTAGAATGGAGATTCTATGGTGCTAACTCAATGGTAAAGGTTGGTGGAAATGTGTTGTGTCTTGGATTTGTGGATGGGGGTAATGAGGAAGTGGGTCCATGGGATACTTCCATTGTTATTGGTGGACATCAATTGGAGGATAATCTTTTGGAATTTGATCTTGTTTCCTCAAAACTTGGCTTTAGCTCATCACTTCTAGTTAACAAAGCAAGCTGTTCACACTTTAGGGGGTTTTAACATTTGACTTTACGTCTACTTTATGTACACTCCTTATATTCAACTGTAATAGTGGAAAGTAATAATGTATGGAAATAAATGCTCTTTCGCGTTTCGTCTGTCTATATCTTTCACCCAGAACAATTAATTGGATGACAAAACAATGCTTTAGAAATAACCAAATTAATTAATGTATCTACATAGATTAATCGATAAAGGAAATACGATCAACCGTTTTAAACATTTGATCTCCTAATAAAAAAAATTATTTAATAATTAAAAATATGTAAAATAAATTTTAATCTTTATTAAATATTTTTAACTTTTTAGTCATTTAAAATTTTTATTCACCTCTAATATTAATTTTGAAAAGTTTTTTTTTTGAAAAATTTAATATTTTTAATCTTTATAAATTCAAAATAGAGATTAAAAATAAATAAAAATAAAAAAATTTATTGACTAAATTTGAAATGTCTTAATTTTACAGAAATTAAAAATATATTTAATAAAAAAAATTACTCTCATTTAGTTAAATTATAAAAAAAAAAATATTGGATCATTTACCAATTGAATACTCTTTGCTTGTGTTTGATGCAGTCCAATAATCCGTGTTGAAAACATGTATTATACCCATACAAAAGGAAACTGATATTAGTAAATATACATTGAAATCCAAAAAATCGCTGGTGATTAAATGCATGCATGTGCTTTTCAAAATAAGTACCCATAAATGAAATATGAGAAGTGGCTAACCATGCAATTATTATTTCAAGTGGTTCTTTAGATCTAAGAAGTTGAATGAATATTAAAATTTTGATCTAAGATTTGCAGACTTAAAAGATATTAAATATATAGATTATAAACCATATTATAATATAGAGCAAGAAATAATAAATTTTTATTGAATTTATATAAAATTAATTTACACGAAAAATTCATGTCTTTTAACTCTTAATATATGCATCCTTTTTATATTTGAATATTTTATTTTAAAAAAATGTCTATTGCTTTAAATATTATTTGCTTATTTGCATATGTATCTCACTCTCAAATGACCACCTTCTCTATTGTCAAAAGTATCTTCTTATATTAAAAAACAAAAAAGCGTCTTCTTCTTCACCCTTCTTGTACTCTTGAGGACAACATTTTATATGAAATTATTTTCGAATGAAGAATGTTATTTAAACATAAATACATACACGACTATTCTACAAATACAAAATTATACACATTTATATTCTCTCTCTTCATTAATACAGTTGTATTATTTTTTCATTAATTAATAATAAAATCAAATTATACGAACAAACATCACACTCTCTCTTCTATCTTTTCCTTTTCATCTTCATTGATCTTCTTCCTTTCACATTCTCATTTTCTCATATGAGAATTGCAGAAGAAGAGATAGAAAAATGTATCATGTCCACACATTTCTTATTTTTTTTAGGGTTTATTTGACATTTTTGTTGGTTAAGATTATTCATCCATTTTCATTGCTTGTGATTTCAACTCATTCCTATTTATTTTCATACGTTAGCACTGCTTAAGATTTATAGTTTTTTTCCCATTTTTTAAATTTCTAATTTTATTCTTGCAATGTTGTAGAAATTGATAGTGAACTTTAGAAATTGATTGTGAGTGTTCTTTGTTTCAAAGTTTAAAGTATGTTTTTTGCACTCTAATGAAAAAAAAAATTATACTGATCTTAGGGTTTTACAAATATTTATCAAAGTGGTTAATAATGTATAAATCGTTAGGAGTATTCACTACATATAAAGTTTTTATGAGACTTTAAAAAAGAAAAGTTGTGTTGATTTTGATCTAGCAATTGATTAAGAATACACCCCCTTTAATGTTTTTCCAGCAATTGAAGACTTGTTATAGGTGTATTAGTGATAAACAGTGGCTTCTTACAATTATGTTAGCAAGTTCTAGTGTAGCTAATTTTTTAGTCAATAGTTTTGTGTGCTTATGATGAACTATCCTACCCCTAATCTTAAACCCCGCACTACATCCATCCAATCTACTAGCCAACTCCCACAACAGAGCACAAAAAATTTGTAAATTTTTTGGCATATCTAAAACTCACTTGAATGAGGTTGCCATAATTTGAGTTTGGTGTGCATTTGACAAATGACAGTTGATTTCATGCAACATTTTTGGTAAACATGCATGTCTTGCACGTATTTGAAAAGTAAGAATATATGGTTAATATTGATAAATAAATTGCAACAATATAAATACAACTAGTTTATAAATTCCTTACATTTTTTTCATTTGTTGGTAGCATGTCTTAAAGCATAAGAACTGTAAAAAAATATATCACATGAAAGTTGATTATAAAAGAAAATAAGCCGTTAAACAAAGTAAAATGAAATCAATAAACAATAAACGCCAATAGCAGTATACTAACAATCACCAATATTATAAGCAACAATGACCAAAATAAATTTAAAAAAACCATAAACTGTAGAAGAAAAAAAATCCTAAATTGAATAACCATAAACCATAGGAAACAATAATAACACAAAGAAGCAACAACAATGATAAAGAAAAGCAAACTTATAATGAAAACACTCAATAAATCTGAAGGGCTTGAGAAGGACAAAGAAGATGAGAGGAACGACGATGAGCGATAAGCGACGAATAAGATGAGAAGGACGACGAGCTTGACGAAGAAGAGGAGGAAGAAGATGAGAGGAACGACGGACTTTCTGAGAAGGAAGAAGATGAGAGCGAAACAAGAGGTTTTCTAAGAGAGAATGAAGAAAAAAGGTTTTGAAGAGTAAGGGTTTTCTTTAAAAAAAAAAACTAGCAAAATGACTAGATTGCCCCTTAAGTTAGTATGTATAAAAAGTTTGTATTTGTACAATAGTTGTGTCTGTCTTTGCGTTTAAAATTGTATTTAAATAACATTCCTTTTTCCGAAATCAATTATAAATAAAGTAATGATATTTTGATAACAACGACACTTTTTATGTGAAATAATGTCATTTTTTATGCTTATAAAAAAATTGTGACAAGTTACAACAATTTTATTTATATTTGAGTTGGGAATTTACCCTTAGGAGTCCAACTCATAACAACACGAATGTGGTACTACTTTTTATTTTGATTATTTCACATGTGGTATATATGCAAATACAAATAAATTAAGTGTGATTGGGTAAAAGTCTCCACGACATGTTCTTTAAAAATTGTTCATATTAGTAATGATAATGATACTAATAAGAAATTATTGGAAATGATTATGATATTAATGAGAGTTAATTAGTATGAATTGAAAAAATAAAAAAAGTTACATATAAGAGGAGGACACACAAATAATATTTATAACGTGGATAGATGACAGTTGGGGTGTGCTTCAATGAGTATCACAATTATGGGAAGGAGGTGAGAATGTATTCTTTGAAATCTGATATTTTTTTCTGCTTCTTTATTTCTCTCTTTTTCTTCTCTTTTTACAGTATAACTCATATGAACTTCGTAGTTTATAGTTTGTCTTGCACGCTTAATTTTTTTCTTTTTCTTTTCTCTATAGTGGAACTCTCATAGTGTATTTGAACTGTTTTATATTAGGGACTTTGTGGTTGATAGTCTGTCTTGTACAATTTGAAGAGTGCCGCAAACCATCTTAAAGAGAATGATATAGTTTACGACTCAACCCAGTAATATTTTTTGTAACATAAATTGATTTTTAAACAGTTTTCGAAACTCAAAAATAATTTGTTCATATAATAATAGTTGTAAAGAGATTTAATATTTTTTAAAAATAGTCCATGTAAGAGTTATAAAGATATTTAATATTGTAAGACATTGGTTTAAATTCATGATCATTATTTTCTCTATAATTAGGGCGTGTGAATTACTGAATTTTTTCGATAGACTTTTAAAAAAAAAGTTTTTACGATATAAATAAAATTAATTGGCTCTCATTTGCACCACATAATATTCTTTCCAAAATATGCAACTTCCATTGTTTTTTTTTTACAAAGGAACGTCCCTTGTTATTTGATATTTCTTCAATTTTTGGTACTATTTATATCACTTGGTCGATAAATATTTGTGTGGTTCCAACTATAAATATAAATTATTTAAACGTATATACAAATAAAAAAAATAAAAGATAAAATAATTAATTATTGTTTAATTTTAAAATAATTAAATTATATATTCAAATAATTATATTTAAAATTGTAAATAAATATTACTTTTAAATAAAATACAAATAAAAAATATTTAAAAACTAAATATGTTTAATTTTAATTTTAATTTTTAATTATATATATCAAATTAATTGATATTATTTTTATTTATATTGCCTATTCACACGTCAATGAATTCATTGTGAAGTATTTTACTTTATTACGCCAAAAAAAAAAGTATCTTTCCTGATCTGCAATAAAAAAACACAAAGAGTACGTACAATATAAAGTTAACGTTAAATGCACACGGGCCTAGGAGTTGAATGTGAGCTGGGATAATAGACCCTTCCGATTTTCAATGCGGTTGACAATTTGAACAAAACTCCCAACTAGCCAACTAGGTGATTCGAAAATGAAGTTTTTATATCACACGTTTGATCTTCTTACAATCTTACTCCATAATTTTTTATTAAAAAAAATTAAATATATTTTTAATTTTTAAAAATTAATTATTTCTTATAAAAGAAGGAAATGTAGTCTTTATAAATTTAATATTTTCAATTTTAATATTTATTGTCAAATATACAGAATATGTATTTATTTTGTATAAATAAATGTTTTTAGTTTAGTCGGCAAAAATTTGACCGTAAAGACCAAAGTTACAAATAGTAAATTTATAAGGACTAAATTTTCTATTTTATTAAATAGGGACTAAACTAGAAACAAACAAATTTTATATGAATTAAAAATATATTTAACCTTAAAAAGTGATAAAATTTCAAAGGTAAATTATAGTTAAAAAATTTGAAAGTATAGAGTGTTGTCACTTTAATCATTGACCCAGTTAAAAACTCAAATTAATTTTTTGAATCATCAAAATAGTCACCAAAAGATAAACCTTACTATCATAAAAGTTTATAAAATATACTACTTATTGTCAAAATAGTCGTTTTGACTGTTGTTTGGGATCAAAGTCATAATAATGTCTTACATTTTTAGAAACTAAAATAGTAGTTTAACTAAATTCATTCCCTTTTTATTTCATTTCTAAATATTTTTGGAATTTTCAACCTGGTGTAGCATGTTTTCTCTTGATAAAACCTAAGTCTAGGCAAGAAGTTCCTATTGCAGTATTCGCCATGTATACTCAAGATTAATTGTCTATATGACTCATTATTTTTTGACCATGTAACGTTGATTAAAGGTCTGCAACTTGAGCCTAGCACAGAGAATAGAGTGAAGAGGGGGCATTTCTAGTCCCATAGCCTTGAGGTTGTCACACCATCACTCATCTCCGATGCTTGTCTAGGCACGACGCGAGCTGACTTGATTTCATCTAGGTTCTACAACCTTTTACGATAAACAAGATAGACAATGAATGAGAATTCCCTTTAATCCATGTGTTTTATTTAAATGAATATGTTTTGAAATTTTAAAATTCCATAAAAATTTAAATTTAAACTTTATAGATTATTTTATTTTTATAGAATAAGAAAAAATACTTTTCAATTTTTTTTTTGAGTTTTAGGTAATTCTAAAGACATGCTTGAATACAGGGTTTTGGAGGGAAAAAAGAATAGAATTATTAATTTTTTAAAATTATAGAATCTATAAAATATTTTTAAAAATAAATTTAATGTAACTGAAATATTACATGACTATTTATCAAATTATTATTTTATTTTTTAAAATTTTTAAATATATGCAAAAGTATAAATTTAAATTTAGGACATGTTTGAAACACTTTTGCATTTTAGTTTTTAAAAAATGTTTTATAAATTTAATTTTAAAAATTATTTTAAAGAATAAAATCAAAGAAAAAACTTGTTTGAGATACTTGTTTTTAAAAATAGTTTTAGATATGAGAAAAAGAGAAAACTTATTTAGTAATCTAAATTTTTAAAACAGTTTTTTACTAGAGAATTAAAAAAACTGAAAATTGAAAAGTAAAACACCATTTAACTTTTAGTTTTAAAAATTATAATATTAAAAATAGTTTTTAAAAACAAGTAATACAAATAAACTTTTTAGATTTTTAATTTTAAAAAACTAAAATAGTAATCTAAACAAATATTTCTAAAACTGTTTTTAAAAACAAATATTTCAAACAAATTTTTTATTTAATTTTATTATTTAAAATAATTTTTAAAATTAAATTTATAAAACATTTTTTAAAAATTAAAATATAAAAATATTTCAAAGAGATCCTTAGTCTTTCTCTCAAAAACTCTATAAAACCCAAATTCTAAGATAACTCAAAAGGAGTATCCCTCCCCCATTATCTCTCTTCTCGTGATTCTCCCTGTGTCACCCACCCTTAACTGCTGGGAAGTCAACAAGAGAAATCACATTGACACAAGTACAAAAAAAAAGTACAAATTTACTGTTGTTACTGAACAAAATTTTTTATTACTGAATTTGCAATTTTTACAGTGATAAATTGTAAACCATCTCATACAATTGTCCAGGTAAATAATACATTATTCAATTTGAGACCTGGACAAGTATCTACTTTTGACACGACATATCTTTAGTTTATTTAAAATTTTACATTTCTTCACCTTGCCATTAACTTCATAAAACATTAACTTTTCAGAAATATTTCTTTTTAACTTTTATTTCTTGTCCTTTAGACTTCAGAAATCCTCTGCGAATTCTCTGAATTTCGAACATTTAATTTTTATATGACCAAACTCTTTAAAATAATTACCCTTTGACATTATTTACATCTCTTGGTTTAAATCTTCTATCATGTTGATCAATATATTTTTTATTTTCCTTTTCATATTGAGTTATTAGTATTTGTTTGTCTTCAGAAGATTTATCACCACTCGTCATTTGTTGACTTTCCTTCAAACGATCACATCATATCATCTAGCTGAGTGTATTCTTTCTTGTTAACATTGATTGCATTGGTGATTTATAACATTTAGACGGTGAAGCCGACATAAGTAACATTTGCTCCTTATTTTTTATATTTTCTCATGCAACCATAAATTTAGATATCAACTCATTTAATTTATTAATATGATCAAATACATTATCTTCATCTTTTAATATTTTCAACAAGTACACGTTCATTTTTATAATCAATCTGAGTGGTTAATGAGGTTGACGCAGATTTTCATTCCAACAAAACTCACAATTTTCTTAAAAATGTTTCTTTTGACACAATCACTTTAATTTGTAGAGCAAATGTTGATCATATTGTGCTTACGATCCTTTTTATTTTATTTTATTTTATTTCAATTTGAAACATTCACCTCACTTAGTTTTTATTTTACCAAAGCGAAATCAAAAGGCTCTTAGACCAAATAGTATTGGAGTTGCATTACAAAACTGAGAAGTTTACCCCTTTCAACGTAGTCATCTAAAAATGAATAAATAAGATGATAACTAAATTGTTTTTAAAAGAATGAAACGTCACACGTATTTTCCTTTTTCCTTTATCAAAACCTCCGATGTTAGTTATTGAAAAATCAACAAAGTAATTTATTGCTGTTTAACACTTTATATCTAATCTACAACGTGATAATAATCTTTTTTTATTAATCACTATATATTATTTTTTTTAATTGCACTTTTAGTTCACTAATTTTAAATAAAAAACATAGTTTTTCAATTTTGAGATTTTAATATTTACAGATCATGAGATAGTATGACAATTCATATGTAGATTAAATTTTATTATTTTATTAGTCATATTACTAAATCATTATTTAAAAATATAAAACTTGAATAAGAAATTGTAATACCCTGAAAAATCTTATATATTTATTTAAAAAAACATTTGTATTGTCAACGGGAGTATATTTTTTGTTTCAAAAATTAAAAAACCAGAATAATGAATTGCAAAAAATAAAAATATTAAAAGTGCATTAATCATTTTTTTTCTTTTTAGAATACAAGCTATGTTTCTCGAAAGTTTTGGATCATCTAAAAGTTGATTTTTTATAAACATATTTTTTATTCTAAATAACTAATACTTTTAAAAAAAATTACATTTATATTTTTAGAAAATGTTTTATAAATTTAATTTTAAAAATTGTTTTAAAGAATATAATCAAAGAAAAAATTTGTTTGAAATACTTGTTTCTAAAAATATTTTTAGAGATAAGAAAAAGAGAAAACTTAGTTGGTAATCTAAATTTTTAACTAAAGAATTAAAAAACTGAAAATTGAAGTAAAATATCATTTAAGTGTTTTGATTTTTTAATTTTAAAAAGTATAATATTAAAAATAGTTTACAAAACAGTTTTTTTTAAAAAGTAATTCAAACAAATTTTTTAGTTTTTAAATTTTAAAAAACTAAAATAGTATTTGTTCCGAGAAACTAAATTTTTTCATAAAACATTTTTATACTTGGCATTTTGAAAATTCCAACCCAATACACCATCTGAAAAAATAAAAATGGTATTGAAAAAATAAAAAATAAAAATGTTTTATGCATGTTTATTTTGACAGAATAGTTATACATGTTTGTTTTGAAGAAAAAGAAAAACATACGTTTCCCCAACTCATAAAGTAATACATTTGGATACTTATATATTTTAAAATGATTTAATTATATTTTAGGTTCATGCAAATATATATTTATTAGTTTAAATTTCTGTAAAATAATTGTTTGTTTTTAAGTATTACAATACATCACTTATTATTTTTTTCTTGTTTTTTTTTTAATTCGTGTAAAATTTATTTAAGTTGAATTTGGTCATATAACTTATGTGTAAACTTGATTTTAATTTTATATAGTTCATATTTGAGACTAAAATGAAATGGTTAACAAGTTATATATACAAATTCAAAGCTAAATAAATATTGCAGAGACTACACAAAATAACAAAGGGGAAAAGAAAAAAATGTATATTTGTGGGCACCAAACAGATATTTGAGCATTTAAAAAATCTAATATGAGTCCTCTCAAAAAATAAATAAAACTAATATGAATATTTGGCCCACCCTCTAAAGAAAATGAAAGCGGGCCTCAAATAGTGCTTAAATCAAAAGCAGGCCTCAAATCTTCTCCGTTCAGCCTTTTTGATGAATTCTTGAACAAATGGCCGTAGATTGAATTGAATTGAATTGTGTAAACTATACTACAAATAAAAGGGATATCCTTTTTATTTGTTGTAGCATACTTTTACTTTTTAAATTACTCTAAACAATTTTCATAAATATAAGAATTAGATTATTTTAAAAATAATAACTGAACCTACAATTTAGACAACAAATCATACTACATTATTAATAAATCAATGAAAATATATAAAATAATTAATAAATTATAATTAAAATTACACAAAAAAAACATAATAAATATGTAAATGCATTAAAGCAATAAGAAAAACGGACAACACGGAATAAAAGGAGTTACTGATTTTTATAAGCAAAAAATTTATTAAGAAAATGGAAAAACAATAAAGTAGAGGAAATAAATCTAATCTGTAAAAAATAATAATAATGGCTTTTTAAAAACTTTCCTTAAATTAAGTAGATTTTTCAATCATTCATGTGTTATATAACTAAGCTTCCTTACGATATTATGTGTCCTTGTATTTGAAATCAACTTTGTAAAAGGTTCGTAAATATAATAAAATAATCGTGCAATTACAAATATCAAATAATTAATTGTCGCATTCTCTTTTTTCATTAGTATATTTTGTCATTTGGTTTTTTAGTTTCTTTGTTGTTAAAAAATTACCACAATACCTCAAAGTCATGCACGTTTAGATTTAAATTGTCAACGGTAACAATCAACATTTGAACATGTCATACTAACTCCATATTTCTTAATTGTAAATTAACTTTTAAATTAAAAGGAGTTTAAAAATTTTGAATGGTCATTATCTTTTAACACTGCATCACTCTGTTATATGAATTCAGTGGTAGAACTTAAACAAATATTTTGAGGTGCTGATTTTTTTTAAATTTTAATTGATAAATTAAATATATACTTTCATTATATATCAAAATTTTATATTATAAATTTATAATGTAAATACTTATAAATATTTGCAAACACAACTATAAAAAAAAAGAGAGTTGGAGAGAAAAGTTGTACAAATTTAGAGTAGATGAAATTATGGATGTAAGATATTGGTTGATTCATATGTTTGGAGAGAGAAAATTATAAACAAATAAAGATAGTTAATTTCATTGAATTTTTATAATTTTTCTCATAAAATTCAAATCAAGATGATGAATAATAAGTTTGATTTGGTTCAATTAAGTTGATATCAATAAAAATTAATATATTTAATTTAAAAAATTTAAATTTTAATGGCAAGAGAGTATAAACTACAATTAAAATGTAATATATAAGTAATTAAGAAAATACTCAAATACAATTTATATTTAAAATAATATAATTTAATAATTTTATTCAAATACCGGTGGTCGAATTTGAACAAATAAAGTTATATCTAAATCGACGGATATAAAATTTATTTGGTTTGAACTCAAATACAAAAAAATAATAATAAATCAAAGATGTTGGAGATATATAAACAACATATTTAAATATCGATAATCATACTTTATATTTACAAATTTTGGTACAACCATTTCCAGGATTTTTTAAGTAAATATCCTCTTTTTTCTTTCTTTAAAATTGTCCTACATTGAAATTTATTTTCCTGCCCTACTTTTTGGACTTAGTAGCTCGTCGCATCCTGAATCTGCGATGACCTGAAGGTATTTTTTTTTTTTTCACTCACATGCTCATCGCACCCCGAAAGTGCAATGATGTACCTATTTTGTTCAAATTACCATATTTGCAAATTACCAAATGCGGTGATATTATCATATTTGTAAATCGATGACTACATAGATTTTCAAATTACAATTTTATTATAATTTTTTATTATGTTTATTATTATTACATTTTTTCAATTATTATTATTATTATTTAATTTGTAATTATTAATATTATTAAAATTAAAATTATTATAATGTAATTATTATTATTTATTAAAGTATTTTATTTTATTTAATAATATTTTATTTTATTTGATTTATTAATTATTTTAAATATTTATAATTTATTATAATTATTAAAATTATTATTATTAAATTATTACTTAATCTGTAATTATTAATATTATTAAAATTATTATTATTATTTATGAAAGTTTTTTATTTTTTTTATTTCATTTTATTTGATTTATTAATTATTTTAAATATTTATAATTTATTATAATTATATATTACATATTTTAATTATTAAATAAAAAAAAAAAAAAGTAGATGCATCATCGCACGCTGAGGGTGCAATAAGCAACATAGTGAAATAAAAAGGACTTCCAATGATCGCAAGCTCAAGATGCGACGAATTAGAGACCTTAAAAGTAGGAGAGTTTGAAAAATAAGTTCAATACAATTAAAAAAAAAATATTTAATTAAAAAATCCGCATTTCCATGCTTATGAATGGACAACACGGAGGGGTTTATGTTTTCAATCAAACTTTATCAAAAGTATTTGGCGGATTTTTTCCTTCCAACCCTCTCTAAGTCTCTATCTCTCTCTTGATGTCTTCTTCAAACACAAGCATCCAATCGAAGAGCAGTTTTGTGGGTCAATATATTAATAAAAGACTTTAATGAAGTCACTTTCTATGCTGAGTCAAGACTGACATCCAATTCTGGCGGTTTCTTTCGGTGTAACTACAAAAACAAAACAATCCAATTTTGCATAACAAATTTTATTTTTATATTTCTTTTTATTTAAAACTTTTTATTATACTTTATATTAAAAGATTTTTTTTCTGCAGATCAAATTATTAAAAAAAAAATCAAATTATATTAATAAAATATATTTAATAAAAATAAATACATTAAAGTTAATGAGATGTAATTTAGTAGATGTGTCCAAAACGTGTTATATTATTTTAACAATTCCATCCTAATTTTTCTCTCGATCTTAATTTTATTAATAAATTATATTTTTTTAATTATTTTTTATTTATTAAATTAATAATTATTTATTTATTAAAAATGATAATAATAATAATAACAACAATAATAAAATACTAATAGAGATGCAACCTCTAGAAGATAAAAAAAAAGACAAATATATAATTTTTAATATAAAGTATAATTGTGAGTTTTAAATAAAAAAAATATAAAAAGAATATATCTTACATATCATCATTGCACATACTCATAATACACGACTAATTAATGAAATAAATCTTGTTTTCTTTTGAAAGTAATCCACCATCATCCAATAAGTGTCATTAATAAAATATTTTAAATTAAATGTGATTTTATTTTCTTCACTAAGATATTAATTATTATTTTATTTCAACTTTATCTAATTGTATATATCATTCTCAATTTATAATTATATTCAATTCAACAATTGATTTGTGGAAATAATTGAAACGAAAAGAACTCGAAGTCATAGCCCGAGTAGATACGATTGTGGACGTCAATTCTGCCCTTTGAAGGGAGATGATGTACCTGCAAGTATTCTAAAGCATAGGTAAATATCTGAGTAATTAGAGTGAGAGAGGTAGTGAAGTGAAAGTGCGGTTTAGTTGGCTAAAGACCCTCCATTTATACGAAGAATTAGGTCAAAGCATAATGAATCCAATGAGATCTTCACTAGTGATATTAATAGTTGGTTGATTGAAAAATTCCCAAGTATATGATTTTTGTCAAGTTTTAAAAATATTGGAATCCACGTGACAATAATTTTTGGGTACCAATAATTTATAAGTTAATTAAATTAAACGGAGCAAATTAATTCATTCGGATTATTAAGGGTTGTAACAACAATAATAGATTGAGTAGTGAATAAAATTAATTAAGATTGCACAAAAATTGAATTTGGTTGTTATAACAGTAAGAAAGCTTCCCAAATTGGGATTTAGCACAATGATAGCTTATAATTCAAATTTACTATTGTTTTATGAACTTGAACTCATTTTGAAGGGTAATTAATTCTATAATAGTTAATGTTCTCTCTTGATAAATAAAAATCGTGTTCAAGTGATTGAATTTAAATTAAATTTTTATGTTTTGTGACAATTCAATAGCTCCTCAAAAGAGAAAAAACTTATTTTCGTGATTTAAGTCTTAAGTTTAATTCTTATAATTTCAATGATTAATTCAGATATTCCCCGTATATATATATATATATATATATATGATTATGCAAATAAGTTGCCAACACATTCAAATGAATAAACCTCCATAAGATTTGAATCAAAAGTGCTTAACATCATCAAAAAGTAATAACAATCAATCTAACTTATAAATATACCAAGGGCTATTCTCAATATTAAAAATAGAAAACTATTCATGTATGACATAACAATAATCCATAAAAATAATTAAGAACATTTAAATCCGAATACTAAAGAATCAGAAGGAAGAATAATTTGATACTAGCCTTCAAAGCACCCTAATATACTAATTTTCACAATCCTAACTTAGTGTTTCTAAGTCTAATTTATATTTAGTGTGAAAGTGGACCAAACCCAATAAGAACATAACTAAAACAACTACAAAAATATACTTCACTTTATGAAACTCTACTGTGTCGACTGACAAACATTGATCGTGAATAAATCTGCGACATTAGATGAAGGGAGGATATGCTCTGTCAGAGTAGGTAATCATGTAAGTCTCACATCTAGTAGCACAAAAAAAAATAAAAATAAAGAGTTTTATAAGTATGAATAGTTTATTTAAGTTTTATTTGCCACAATATCTCTACTCTTTTGAGTGCAACTAGAGTTTGGGTAGTTGTGTGTGATGAGAGGGTCTAAAAATTTTATGTGCAAAAATTGTAATCGAGAGAGTTTATAGTTTTTCAGTACAAAAATTGTATGCACGGGAGGATTTGCACTTTTGTTTTTGTAAAAATATTACAAATTAAAATAATAAAATATTTTATTAGATTGAATCCTTCTTTTCACCCTAAATTTTGATAATAAAAAATTAATTATAAACACTATTAAATTAAGTTGATGCTAACTCTTACGTTTGTACATAAACTGATCGATTTGAATATATAGTTTCGTTTTCACGATGACAGATGAACATTGTTTAAGTATAAAAGCTTAGTTAAGCATCACGTACTCCAGTTTATTATATATGTGAATGAGAAATTGAAAAGAAAATTGTGATTTTTGTCACAAAACAAACGGCAAAGTTGAAAGAAGACAATAAGAAGCGTTTGAAGCGTATGACAGGCCAAGGATTTTGTTCCATACACCCTGGAAGGACGGCAACAAAATCCCTTCCATCTGTGTCACACTCCACTCATCCTTCTCGTCTCTCGCTTTCACTTTTCTCCATTAATTAATTCAATTCAAAATTAACAAATATATATTCACCCACCTTTAGGCTTTCATAGTCATGCAAATCATGCAATTTTTTATTTTGAACTCTTCTCGATTCTAAATTTCTCAAAATAGATGTGCACAAGAAATTTGCATCTCATTTTCTCCTCTCTTAAAATTTAAAGGAACCAAATATTATTTAAAATATTTATTTTTCTTTCTTTTCTATCCTTTCAAATTCCTCAAACCAAACAAATTCAGAGTGTTGAATATATGAAAATGTTTTTTAGTTATACTTTAATTAATAATAATTTTTTTAGTTTTCTAAAAACATTTTGAAAGTCATATATATATATATATATATATATATATATATTATTTTTCTTCGCCAATAACTATACTTTGTTGAGATGAAATATAAGTATATTATATTTGTTTCGAATGAGCTTTTTTGAGAACATAATAAAGTCACTGAAGAGAAAAATAAATTATAAAACTATTAATTGATTAATTATAATTGAATGAACTAGAAAAAATTAATTATAATAGATGTATGATGCATTTTATATAGTGATGTTGAATTAACAAACTTTAACTAATTTGTGATTAATAATAACTAACTTTTAACAACATCAAATAGTTTTCACAAGTTGGAAGTGTATATAACATTTTAATTTGAGATGAAAAATATAATCTTAGTAAAAATAAAATATAATGTAACTAGATAACGAAAATTGCAAGAATAAAAGAAATACAAGTTGTAATTAACAAAATATTTAATGCAGAAAGTGATTGCATTTGAAGTGTTAACTATTATAATTTTTTACCTCTTTGAATTTCTTTCTATGCTCTTCTACGACACTTATTCTAATAAAATTAGAAATACTAATCTTAGAGACCATCAAATGAAAAATTTGATAAATAAAATTTAATAACTATAAAATAAAAGCACAAAGAAAATTAAAAATACATAACGACAAAATAATAAAAGCACAAAACAAATAAAAAATACTTAATTGCCAAGAGATAAAGCATATAGAAAATTTAAATAGTTTAATTATTACATAATAGAAACATATCAAAATGATAAATTTATGAGTATCATAGAGTAAAAACATATAACAAAGTCAATAGTTACTAAGCAATCCAAAAAACCATCGAAGAGTCGAATCACAAATCTCAAATATATCTAATCTACAATTGAGCCTTCAAAAATTATACTATCACTAAAAGGAAAAAAATCAATACTACCAAATTTTGATGAGAACAATCTCTATATTAACTCGTTTCTTTTGAGAATCAAGTTGAGGTGAACATGTCTAGGGAAATCCAACGCCATATTGATGAATACAAAAATGTAATGGGATTTTTCACCCTAAAAATGGGTTGATATTATTGTGATAATGGTCAATTACAAAGTCATTTTTTAATAATAATTTTTTTGTTTATAGATAAAACGATATAATTACTATAAAAAATTCTCCCATGACTGTGAGATATTGAATTTAAACTCGGGACATGATTTCGAAGCTAACAAAATTTATATATTTTTTTACAATGATTTATTAATTATTCTACATGCAAAGGAAATATCTTGTTTTGATTTATATTTTTTATCTCACTTTCACTAATCTTTAAACTATTTTATTGATTTTATCATTCTTTATTCAATTTAATTAATAATTAATTTTTTAAAACATTTATTTATTTATTGGGGAATAAAAGGGGGCTAAACCTCCAAATAGAAACTAAAAACCTTTTAAAAAAGAAAACATAAGAATTAGAAACATATGTCCTCAAGAAATTAGAAATAAAAATACGAGGAAACTAAAAAATCCTTGTGGATCCATCTATGCCAAGACATGTTTAATGAGAGTATCTGCCCCTGATTTGATTTTTGAAGAACATGCCTCCAAACAACTTCCCGTTCATATTCATATGGATTATTATTATTATTATTATTAGATTTTAAAATTTATGTTAGTATACATTAATTTTTAAAATATTTAAATATATTATTATAAAATAAATAACTATTTTCTTTAAAATACCATATTTAATCCAAATAAAACTTAATATTATAGACATATTTATTTAGTAATTTATTTAATGATATTTTATTTATTTATTTAGATGTGTTAATATGAAATATATTTTTATATAGAGTTACTTGTCATATCAAACTTAAGCAAAAAGTCAAATTCAAATGCCTCGTATTTTAAAATAAATGTTATTCAAGATTTTTTAATATATATTAAGAATGCAATACAAAAAATAAAATAACAATGATAATAATTTTATCAAAAAATAATTAAAATTAGTCACATTAACAATTATCTTAAAATTATTTTAAAAATTAGAAAATAATATTTTTTTACTAAAATGATACTCCTTAAAAAATTGATGGAGAATCTAAGCTAATATCAAAATAAATGTCTCATTTAATTATTACACAGATTAACAAAAAATCATTAAAAAAAAATAGAAAAATAATAACTATTATAAAATGGAGAAAGTAAGTAAAAATATCACCTTACTCTAGTTTATTCCACACGAAAAATGAACGCATTGTCAATTGCGTGGTTGAGTGAAACATGAAAAAGCGTGAATCGTGTCGACATAATAATAAAAAAAATGAAATAAAATGTATAAAAAGTGACGTGGATATGATTCTTTTTGGATAAACACACTTCATCTTATGAATTTATCTTGCCTTTTTCGAAGGCGACGCCCACAGTTTTTGCATACTGCCCGCAGATTCAAGCTTACGGACTTTTATTTCTTAATTCTTTCTTGAAGACATATAAGTTCTACGCATGTGGACACTTTTTGTTAATCTGCATTCTGCTCTTGATAAAGACGAAACCACCCTTATAAATAATGCTCTCTTTGTTTTTTAAATATTTACTTTTTATATTTTTTTAAATAATTTTCATAAGAATTATTTTAGATTTATTTATTATTAAAAATTTTAATATGATAAATTATTTTTTCAAATGTATCTTTTTAAAAAATTTATGAACAACTTCTTAAAATTATTTTTTATTTTAATTATACTTCAAAATTTCATTATCTGAAAAAAATTATAGTAAATAAAAGAAATACTTTAAATGATATTTTAAGATAATTATTTTTTTTTAAAAAAAGACTATTTTAATTTAATTATGCGTAAAATTTGTTATAAACTTCTATTCGATTCCTCCTCTGATGAATTTCGGAATCCGTCCATGTATACTACCTCTCTTTTCAATTATAATCATACAAAAGTTTATCCTTTATTAATTTCTTTTATAATATAAAAAATCAAATTTAATAAATGTTTATAAAAAGGGCCAGAGGAACCGTATAGAGGGTTGATTTGATTCCACAACTACCAATAACAAGCTTGTCACTTAAAAAATAAATGGGTGCAACGAAGGATTGAATACAGAATACTGCACAATTCACTAATTAAATTAATAAATTAAACAACTTAACCGTGTTTATGGTTGGAATTAACTTTTTGACATAGGCTAACAAATATGTGAAAGACAATTTTTAATAATTTAAATATAAAAATATAATATTTAAATTGTATTAAAATTTGTACATTTTATTTTTTAATAGTTTAAATTTTGATTTTTCTAATACAAATTTTTTATTTTTGAATTCTTAACAAATATTTTAAATGTAGTTGTTAGCAAGACACAAGCTTTTTTTATGAAATTGATTTCACTTTCGTTGTAAGTAATATACTCAGTTCATTCATTCATGTTTGAATTCACTCTAATTATTATTAGGAATTACAAAGAACTCAACTAATTCGAGACTCAATTGACTATTTTTTCATTGAACTTGTTTCATGACTATAGGTTATAGTGAGTAACCCTCAACGAATAATGTTATATCTCGAGTTATACTTGTCAAAATAATGCTTTTTTTTTTTTTTTTTCATTTGAAAGCAAAGAAAAACTACAACTCTTGTGTTTGTTGGAAAATCAAATTCGACGTTAAAAATGTAGCACAATGCTCTGTGGCAAATTTGAGGCGTGATATAACATTTATTGCTCATTACTACTTCTAGTGACAATACATTGAGCTATAAATATTCATATTTGAGAATAAAATTTAACCATTGAAAAACTGGAAATAATACTAATTAATTAATATAATAAAATTAAATAAATTGTTTAAAGTGCCACATCATTTGCTCGAATTTGATTATATCGTTATTTTCAAAACTAAATGAATTAAAAAATACTCTAACTTCACCATAGAAGTTTCACATTAAAAAATTCACTTTGCTTCAACATCCTATTCTTCTTTACAAGGAGTTTGCTGCCATGCATTAGAAACAAAAAAAAAGATTCTTTCATCTCATCGTAATAATTAAATTATTTGATTAATTTATGCATATTAAAAAATATTTAATCACTATTTTAAAAAAAAAATTACTTTTACAATTATTAAAAAATTACGTTAAGTGTAATTAACTTTTTAAAATTTTATATAAAATATAAATATAATTTACAAATATTTTCCTTCTAACTTAACTGAAGAATATATTATAAACAATAATATTAAATAATTTAAAAGTAATTAATTTCTATCTATACTAGTTACCAAGATTTAATAAACATTTTTTTTAATAGTATCTAGAGTAGTAACGTTGCACACAAAAACTTAGTATGCCATTCCTTGTACAATCCATTCCCTTAAATCCTTTTAACTTTTACCAAACCATAATAGTTATGATTAGGATATAGGAAGGAATGAAGCGGAGATAAACAAACTACAATTGTCGGTGTGGGTCCCAATTGGGCCTATAAATATTGAAGCCAATGAGGAAAAGACAAATAGGAAGTTCCTACTTCCTACTTCCTAGCGACCTCAACTGTTTCACCAAACTTTTGTTTTTTTTATATCAAACTTTTTCACCAAACCTGGTAACTGGTTGGAGTGTCACATATAGCGGTGGTATTAATTAACCTTGTTTATATAAACATTTTGTAAATTTAATTAAAAAGATATCTAATTTTTTATTTAATTGTGTTACACCGGTTAAATTGGGATGGAACTACTAAAATAATAGGACGGTAGACAATACATATTTAAATATGTTATTCGGACATAAAAAGTTAATATTATAGCGATTCAGTTTTTTTTCTTTTATATCTTATTTTTTTTAAATATTTTTTAAATATTCTACATTAATATTTATATATTAAAATATTTTATTTTTCTAATATTTAAGAAGTTGCATCCCTGTTTCATATAAAAAATAATTTTTTACTCTGCAAGATTACAACTCAGAAGAATGTTAAATTAACTTTTCCATTGTTAAATGTTAGTTTTAAAAACAAAACAAATTAAAGTAATGTGAAGTTAAATTAACTTTTCCGTTATTTTGAAAAATGTTTTTCCCTTAAACTCAAAATCACAAAAATATATTTTGTAATTTTATAAGAGATATAAAGTTTGCTTATTACTGAAATGGATGAATTAAATAACAAAATGATAAAAAGATTAGTTAAAAATTCGATTTTCATCCTTAATATAACTAATAGTCAATAATATTATTAGCATAATACTAATTATTTTAAAAAAATTAATTTTTATTTTAACTTTTAACACATTACGTGATTAAAGTTGAGAAAACTTGTGAAAATTGAATGGATGTGACATTGCGAAAATTATGCCCACGACGAGTTAACTGCTTAAATCAATTATGTGAGAATGATGATAAAATGTAAATGGAGACATTCATGTTTTGAAGAAGGAAAAAAACAAAAATGGATTGACTGGAATGCTTGTGTGGACATCCATGGAACGTGCTAGAGGAGTCGAAATTCTTCTCCTGATTTTTCATTTTGTACGCTTTCTTTTATTTTTATTTTAAAAGGTCATCAAAGATGCATTGCAAAAATTTATGGTGAATTGATGACCGTTCCTTTCTCTCATAAAAATAAAAATAATAGTTTTGTTAAATTTTACCGATTTCACATAATTTGTTCCAGTAAGAAAAAACAGTTAAATTTATAAGTCTTATCTAGTTGATTAAATCTACAAATTTTTATACAATTTAAAAATATTTGATCCTTAATCTAATAAATTCAATTAAATGCATAATATTCTTTTTAAAATATAAGTAAAATATCAATTATAAAATTACTTAATTATAAATATACATTTTTTAGTATAAATAATCATTAAGATAATATAAAACTAATCAAAAAATATATAAGTGAAATTTAATATCTATAAAAAAATATTAGATAGATTATTCTCACCTTATATATAACTGACACGGCAAACTAAAACAGATTCTCTTCCGTAATAAATTGTAATTAAATACAACTAGGCAAACTAAAACAGATTCTCTTCCGTAATAAATTATAATTAAATACAACTACGCGAATCGGAAATAAATTTTCTCCACATTCCTTTTCATATTTTTTCAGTGGTTTCAATCTTACCTTTAAACTTTTATCTTATATATTTGTAGAATTTAATTCATGAGATCAATTCTACATCATTAATATCAATTTTTTTATTAAAAAATAAAAAACACACTAAGTTTAAGCTTTTTTCACTTTACTTTTCATGTCTCCTCTTCGACGTGAACACACCACCTTTCATCTAGCACCTGACAACCATTCTCATACCATGTTCAACACTGTTAATCAAAACTGCCATATACATCACTTATGTTCATCAACACTAGATAATAAATTTGAACAACCATATGGTAGTTTAAAGCCAAAAATTAACATTAAATTAAATTAAAATTACTTGTTAAAAAAAAAATTTAATTAAATTAGGAAATTAGGTTTTAATAAAAATTGGGGAAAGTGGATCTACTTTTGCAAAAAAAGTATATAAAATCAACCCACCAAGAAAAGGTGTAATGGCAATAGTACAATTCTCAGAAAACAAGAATAGGCCGAGAAGAACAGTGGAGGCTTATGGTGGATGCATCACCGACGAAGGTCCAAAGGTGGCGGTATGCGGTAACAAAGAAGCGGCGACGGTGGTCTTCAGGGAGGGAGTAAGGAGTTGGGTGGTAGAGTGAAAGGTGATGTGAGAGAAGATGGAAAGAATTTTGATTTGATATGGATGGTGTATATTAGATTTGATAGACCTTCAACATCTAACGGTGGTCACACATAATTCACCACGGACCATTTGCCCTCATTCTCCATATTAGAGCGTCAAATAAAACACCCACCGGTCCCAGTTGTACGCATGATTTATTTTATATTTTTTTTAAAGTTTTAAAGTATTTAACATCTTTAATCCAACGTCTTAAAGTTTTTATTCAATAAGTTATAATAATAACTTTATTTTTACTAATATACTATTAACAAGTGTAATTGAGATATTTGTTAAAAATATAAATATAAAAAAAAATTATTTAAAAATATTTTGAAAATTGTGCATTTAAATATTTAAAGTCAAAATTTTACTTTTACATATACAAATTTATATGGTGTTTGAATCAGTCTTTTATTTAAACACCCAAAAAATTTGTCTACAACTAGGATGACAACAAAACTCAATTTTGATTCGATTGAGTTATGGTTTTCTCCAAAATTAAAGTTTGGGGTGGTGACAAGTTTGAAATGTTGATATCTATGTCCGCAATCACTTTCGAATTCATCCCACTAGTAATATTGTTGTCATTTTTAATGTTTATATACATATACATATTTAATATATTTAATATTTTTTAAATATTAAAAATTATAATATTCTCTCTATTAAAAATATAATTTTAATTATAATAAACATAATTTTTAAATTTATTATTTTATATATATGAATTATTGTGAGTGTGCAAACCCAAACTCCGTCACAAACAAAAATAAAGATTTAAATCTCATACTCAATAAGAATAAGAAATGATTACAAATACAAATTTTTTTCAAATTAATTGAGTGTAAATATTAGAAGGTAAAATTCACCTCTACTTAAGTGTTGTCATGTCTATCTGAGAACGAAGATGCCTATTTAAAAACAAGATAAAATATCAATTATTGTAGATGACTTTGTAATTTGAAAATAAAAACTATATACATTATCACTATAAATTTATTTTATATTGAAAATGAATTTCCATTTATCATCAGATTAAAGAATTTTATAATTTAAGGTTTTCAGTTTTTATTTAAAGTATTAGTGATCATTGTTAGCGTAAAATATACAATCTCTGTTCTCTTAGAATTTACCTAGTATCGTTATTTTTTAAGAAATAGTATCGGTATTAACTTTTTTTGGAAGGATTCATTATTAGTATTACTGTACGTTAGATTCTTCAAAGTTTCTATTGTTATAAAATGAAATGACTTAACTGGCCTCGTTCATCCCACTATAAAACTTGACACACACTTCATTTCATTTTCAGTGATTTCATTCTTGTTCTTGTGATAAGAAACTAGAAAGAGCTTATAAATTGTGGGTAAATATGTTGGGTGTGTTCAGCAGCTCCGTCGTATCACCGCCGGACGAGCTCGTTGCAGCTGGCAGCCGAACTCCGTCGCCGAAGACGACAGCGGCGGCTCTGGTGAAGCGGTTCACTGAGAGCAACGCGTCGACAGTGTCGGTGGAGGCCGGAGATCATGTCCAACTTGCATATACTCACCAAAACGAGTCGTCGTTGCAACCCAGGTAAACACGATCACACTCACCTATACGACGCCGTTTGTCAGATATCTATTGTTGTGAAATTAAGTGAAATTGTTTCGGCTTGTTGATCACTGATTTTTTATTTATAAGATAGACCGAAAAAATAATCCATAACCGATCAGATCGTACGGTCGAAAATTCCCAATTCATCACCGATGGCATGATCCTTACTACGCGTATATCTAGTTGTCTTGTCTGTCCTAATTTCATGTTTTATGGATTTTCATTTTTAATTTCTTAGGAAACAATCAGATCTTGATTATTTTGACATTGGGAATCAGACTTATAAGCATCTTTATAGTCTAACTCAACTGATACTATAAATTGAATTTTTTTTTTTATTTAAACTCAAGACTTTACTTTACATATGTGTGCTGAGTTTTAAACGGTATTTGACGTGCATTAATATCAGGCTTATGAGCTGTCAAAAGAAAAAAAAAAAAAAGAATTATGTGGCCAATTTTACATTAGGAAAGATTCTCGAAATGGGATAATCTCGATTGTTTCCGCCTCGGTTTTTTTTCACAAATATTAATAAATAAAATTAATCAATCCAACTATAATTTATTTTTCTCAGAGATAGTAAATACCATATCTTCTTGTCAAATCCAAAATATGACATTTAATAGTTTAATAATATCAGTATACAATTAAACTAAGACGAATAATCGAACTGATATTCATAAGATGAGAAAAAAAATATTCATAAAAAATAAAGAAAATATATATCAAACTGATATGGATTTGCTAATTTGAGCGGTAGTTTGGTAGGTAAACTTCGTAAAATAATTATTATTACATTTTTTTTTTAGAAAATAATTCATTATTAGAAGAATTAAACAGCCCCAATGGGAACATAGTCTCATACTGTGATGGAAAGCTCCACATACATAGACAAATAATTAATCAAATTATGTCACTTCTTCGTAGCCATAATTCAAATTTATTATCACAAAAAACAATAACAATGTAATTTTCAACCAAGGCACTTGAAGTTTATCAAAGAATAATCTCCCTAAGAAGAATTAGAGCTTTTCGCGCATTGGCTTGAATTTCATCTCCCTAAGAAGAATTAGAGCTTTTCGCGCATTGGCTTGAATTTCATCTCCCTAAAAATTATGATAAAAAATATTAGCATTCAAATAATATTCAGAACATCACGAAATGATAATGTAAAGATAATTATTAAAGGAAGACAAGCAAGATAAGAAATGTCAAATTTTAGAATGAAACTATTTTTCAAAAGGAAGGTAGGTGTGTATCAGACAAGAAAAAAAATGAATCATATTTATATGTAACAAACCTTAGATAAGAGGGAGGGCTCACAATTGCTATCAATAAGAGATACAAGAAATAAAATGAATTAAAAGATGAACCTCGAAAATATGAAAAGTTTGGTAGAATCAGTGGTGAGAGATGATTGAATCGGTGAAGAGAACCGTGGATGGAAAAAAATTGAATGAATGATCCGAAAATTAAACAGGTGCTTCGATTAATGAAGTTTTGTTACGAGTTTGGATCATTTCAATTCAAATCTTCCTCAACCGGTCTCAATCATCTCTATTTCTCTTAATTTTAATTTTGTTTTCCAATTTTTTTTTATTTGGATTGAAAGTTTATATCATAAATATCATACATGTAAAATTTTACACAAATATATACTCATTTGGTATTTTATTGAGATACATTAATGAATGAATGTCTTATGCACTTTTTCATTGTCTTTTCTAATTTGATATTTAAACTATCACTCTCTTCTCTTTGGTTTCTAATTAATATTGAAATGTAGTAAATAGTCTTTAAATTATTCTCAATGCATCAAGTTAATCTCTAACCTATCATTTTCTCAGATTTTAAAAGTAACTGATGGATAAACTTAATAGATTGAGAATAATTTAGCGATTATTTATTATATTTTTATAGTTTAAGGATCGAATAGCTGAGAAAATAATATTTTAGGGACAAATTAAATATTTACTCGCAAAAGAAATACTATAAGAGGTGTGCACAACTGTTATCGGAGACTTAACACAATTGATCGAACTCTATGATTAATCATTGTGTTCTTGTACGTTGGCTTACTTTACAACCAAATTTGCCATTCCAACAACAATGAAAGCAATTAATTGTTTGAACTTAAGACTCTAAACCACTAAACCAATCCTTGTGGCTTTAACACTCTAAGCTTTTGTTTGATGCGCTAATAGACCTATTTATTTTTGCATTGTGCTAGTTAGTTATTCGTATTAAGTTTACTTCTCTATATTTATCTTATCACTCCCTCCGTAACAGAATATAAGTAAAAGTGAGTCAATAAAAGTTGATATATATCGTGCAAAATTTGGAACGAATACAACAACTTTTGTTGACTTAGTTTTGCTTATATTTTGTTACCGAGTTGTATATTATTATCTAAATTCTAAATATTGAATTTGAAAATGACAGATCCTTTGGCGTAAAGGATGAGATATTTTGCATGTTTAAGGGAGCTCTTGACAATTTGGGCAGCTTAAGACAACAGTATGGACTAGCCAAGTCAGCCAATGAAGTTGTTTTGGTGATTGAGGCTTACAAAGCTTTACGGGACAGAGCACCTTATCCTCCCAATCATGTTGTTGGTCATCTAAGTGGCAGTTTTGCTTTCATACTTTTTGACAAATCCACTTCTACCCTCTTTGTGGCCTCTGTAAGTAATCCTAATTCCTAATATTTACCATGGTTCCTTCGATTTCTTTGCTCATTTTGCTTTTATAAATTTGACAGGATCAATTTGGTAAGGTGCCTCTATTTTGGGGAATAACTGCTGATGGATATGTAGCATTTGCTGATGATATAGAATTGCTTAAAGGTGCTTGTGGCAAGTCACTTGCGTCTTTCCCTCAAGGTATGTTTGATTTCTTATATCATGTGCTTATGACTCGAAACTAGTCGAGTCAAGTCAAAATTCAATTCAGCTCAACTTGACTCGATTCAATAAGAATTTATTTATCTCAAAACTTAACTCAAATATGACATGAACATTACTTTTGAGGTCAAATTTGATTCAAACAAAATAATTGTTTGTTTTTACAAAGAAGCAAAATAAATGTATTTGTTGAGTCGAGTTCAACGACCTAATTTCCAAATTAAGTTTCAAACTAATTTCGAGTTGGTTTGGTTCCTTCATTATATATCATGTCTCTGAGTGTGTATAATAAAGCTCAACCTTGGATTATGTTTGATAAAAGGGTTTGATTGATATAAGTATAGTAATTAATTAGTACAAGGAAATTCTAAGTTGATCTACCTCATTGTTGACAATGTTGGTTTGTAATTGGACAGGATGTTTCTACTCAACTGCTGTTGGAGGATTGATGTGCTATGAGAATCCTAAAAATAAAATTACTGCAGTCCCTGCTAATGAAGAAGAAATCTGGGGTGCAACTTTCAAGGTAACAAACTGAAACCAATATAAAATGCAATTGTCGGTTGATACAGCACTCTAATCGCGGTTCAGATATACTTCTGTTGCTCATTTATTTGTCTGTTGAAGATACCTTTTTTGAACTTAGAACATATATATATATATATAAGTCAAATAATGTGACCAATATCATAATTAAATTTCCACTTGGTAATAAATAATCTCAGTAATACATATATCTACTCTTAGTTATTTAATTTAATTTGTGGTTAATTTTGCTCTCTATTAATGTACTTGTGACTTCCAGTTATTATGTATTGATTTTGTTAAGTTGGTGTGATGAAATATCAGGTGGAAGGTGCAACAGTTCTGGCAGCCAGAGAGTATAGCTTTTAATGAGCGAATGATTTCTGATGAACAAGACATGCATGAGGATTGAGGAGGGGAAATGTATTGTAATTAAATTAAATAGCTTTAGGAGTGTAACTTTTGTTCATTAGATGGATAATTTACTTTTTTTTCTATCAATGTACAGTTACAGTTATGCTTTTTCGATCTAATAAATCTGCTCGTGGTTGTGTCAGTTTAACCGTTAGACAAAGTTGCAAACATATGCACTGGGTTTCTTTAGTGCAAATCTTCAACTAAGGTTTCACAAACTTAAATTGAGTATTCTTCATTCATGGCATGGCACAATTACAAATTAACAAATGAAGATATTGTGAACCTATGGTTTTCACAAAAGTCAGCTATCTTTCAATTGTAGACGCAACTATGGAGTTTGGATTTTCTCAAGTACTTAAATGTCTATTTAGTATTTACTGGATTTTTACAACTAGAACAAAAATGTAAGTATGGTACTATTCAAAGATGGGACTGCATATGCAAGCAAAACAGAAGCATTTTCTTGTTGAATTTGTGAAGTTATGACATAGAACCTATTAGGAAAACAAGATATTCTGAATGAAGACTATGTTAATTGAATGTTAATCTGAAAACATTACATTACAAGGTCTCTAATTCTAACTCTAAGCTTGAAACACTGTAACATAGATGTTATCAACTAAGCCAAGCTTGGAAACAAAGAAATTGAAGTGCTTAGGTATCAGTCCCTTTGTAAACATATCGCATTCGATCATGAGATCCAATGGGAAAAAGCTTCAAAATTCCATCTTGAGTCTTTTCTTTAACAATATGTCAATCAATCTTCGAATGTTTTGTTCACTTCTGAAAAATCAATTTTGTTGTTGCTACGTGTTATGAACTTTGGTTGTTACAATACAATGTTGGGTGGGGTATGTTGGAACCAAGTTGGTTCTAAATACTTAGAATTTTGATGTTTACAAAAGCACTCAATGTAATCTTATTTTGTACCTTGAATTATTAAATTAAATGCCACCAGAAACTGAAGTAATCAGAAGCAGAAGATCATAGGATTCCAGAAAATGAATTCTGGAATTACCAGAAGATACTCTAGGATCACCAAAAGATATCTTTGCTGGCCCAGATCAGAAGGAAGCAATGTCAGAAGAAGACCTGAACCATACCAGAGGAAAGCCTGCCAGAGGGAGAGTTGTTCCAGACCAAGAGAAATCAAATATCAGATTTATTCCAGAAGTTATTCTGACCAGAAGATGGTATGGCAGTGAAAAATTAAAACAATCCAGACTTGTTCCAGACTCAACCAGAAGATAAGTTAATGAGTCCAGAACAAGAGAATCAATCCAGATTTGACCCAGACCATAAGATAGCACGATTCAGGGCATAAAACTAAGTTTAGACCAGAAGAAATGAATTCCAGAATTGATCAAGACCTGACCCAAAATCAAAGGTAAAATGTCCAGACTGAAATATTACTTGTCCAGATTTAATTTCAGTTTAATCCAGACCAAGTCCAGAATTGGTCCAGATCAGAGGGAAGATCTCCAGATCAATGGTTCAGAATTAATTATTTGACCCAGTGATGGCCTAGATCAGAAGATCAGACCATGGCCCAGTGTTGGCCGAAATCAGAGGTTCAAGATGTGTGGTCCAGTAATGGCCGAGATCAGAGGATTATAGCATATCAGGTGAAAGTCCAGGATGGCCGAAATCAGAAGGTTAGGAAGTGTGGTCCAGGAAAGGCCGAAATCAGAGGATCACATCATATCAATTAGTATGGTCCAGATGTGGACTAGCGCAGAAGATCCAATGATCCAGATTTAATCAGGAGGATTAACGGTGGAGATTTTAATTTATTTTAATAAAAGTTTTAAAAAGATTTGTTACAAAAATAAAAGTGAGGTATTGTGGAATTCAGGAACTGTGGCGGGAAGCAACTAAAGTTTTGATTGGCTAGTTATTTTTTGAAAGAAATCTGAGGCTTAAAAAAGATATGTTTTTTATTTAAATGAAGTCCAATTGGTCAAGTTATTTTTGCAAGAGAATCCAGCAGGATTCAGCTCGAATTTAAGCATTGGAAGATGCCCTAATCTGCATCTATAAAAGGAGGCTCAAGGCAGAATACTCATCATCGAAAATCACAAAAGAGTCATACACTTCCAAAGCAAACACTCAAGTTTTCAGTGATGTTAATTGTGAGTTCCAGCTTTCAAGAAGCAAGCACTCGTGTTATTTTCTTTCCCTTGTGTGAGATCTAAGTTGTTGAAGTAGAGTCTACAATCTGAGGGAGTCAGAAGGGGTAGCAGATTTCTTAGCAATTAGATTCAAGGCGTTGTAGTTCCTTCTACAATCTGGGGTTGTCAGATTGGTAGGTGAAGACTTGACTTAGGAAGTCAATGTGCTGTATTCCTCAAGAGTCTAGGATTGTTAGACTGTTTGAGAAGACTGACTTGGAGGGTCAGTGGAACTGTTGTAATTCAAGGTTTGAATTAGTGAAATCCTTCAAGGTGAACAGACTGGACGTAGCCTCGTTAACGGTGAACCAGTATAAAAATTCTGAGTTTTATTTTTACTTTATATCCGCTGCTAACTCTGTTTTTATTCAAGTTTTGTTTTAAAAGTGTAAAAACAGGAAAAGTATTCAAGTTAGTCAAACACAATTCAACCCCCCTTCTCGTGTTTGCACCTTCAGGGTATGTTTGTAGGTAATCTTTAAATAATTAAGAGATGGATGATCAAATGTAGTTCACATGTTGTTGAAGCTAATGTCTTATATTTTGTTTCTAATCATAATTTTGCCACTCTAACCCGCTTCTTTGTTTTCATCTAATTAGTGATTTTCCTAGAAAGAAACTATTGGAAATGTTATTGGAACTTAAACACTAAGCGTTGAAATTTAGTGTTAGAACTGCGTGAATCGAAAAAATGACAAAGTTCCATATGAGAGGGATATCACTAGTGGTGTTTATAACGAGGATGTATGACATTGGAGTGTACTCTAAAGGCTATTCAATTTTTTTGAAAGGGAGATAACAGATTCAAACCAACCACCACACGTGCGTTGCCGTCTGTCTAGCTCGTTCGAGTTTAGGCTGCGGATGTATTATTTTTTAAAACCCAAAAATTTTAATTTTAATTTTTTTAATGCGTGTTTTTCTCTCTATAAATTTTTTTGGCACTTTTTTTGTGTGTGTTAACCAAGTTCTCCTTTCAATTTCACTTCTCCTCGTTAATTTTCACGTGATAAGTTTTCCTCCACCTCCCTCTGATTTCCCAGGTCAGTTTTGTGGACTAATTCGTCTTCAGAGAATTGATTAAAAACCGCTCTCACAGAATTTCTTCATGCAAACTTGTTCCTCTATAAATAGAAGATTCCATTCACTTCACAACAAACACCAAAACTTTGAAATAAATCGGAGTTTTCTCTCTTCTCCCTTTTTTGCTTTGTCTCAAATTTTCTTTCTGTCTCTTTACCGAAAACAATTGTTGCTTCACATTTTCGAGTAATCACAGTATGATATTACGAGTGTCTTTAAGTTAACCGCTAGAGGTGTACGCGAGTTAGGTTATGCTGATTTTGACAAAATCTGATACCCGAACCAATCTATTATCTTTGGATTGGGTAGAGTTCTAAATCTGTATTTTTTTCATTTAACCTGAACCGATCAAGAACGAGTTAAGTTAGCAGGTTATACATAAACAGGTAACCTATTTTTTATTATACGGGAGAAACATTAGTAGTTACCGGATCGAGTCAACGGATTCAAATTGTTGAACCCATTATCCGAACCAAATTTAAGCGGATTTCAATGAGTTGGGTCGGGTCGGGCATGAAAGTGGCCGGATACGGTTAAAAGTCGGGTTGGATTGAGTGATCGGGTTGGCGGGTCTACCCGTACCTATACACCTCTATTAACCGCCATATTTAGATGGTGTAATTTTATAATGGTTTTATACAATGCAATAGAATATCTATAAAAATTAACTGAATTATTTTATTATGGTGATATAGTCTGCACAATTTTAAAAAGTGTCCAGACGCAAAATATCTTCGAAAGAGCAATCCAATAACAATAATTTCTATCGTTGAAAATTATATTTCAAAACAGTTTTTCAAAACTTAAATACCACTTATACAATATTTTGAAATTGAACTTCTAGTATGTTGCACATTTCTCAGTCAACATCACTTAAAACATTTTCTGGAGCATAATGGTATCTATAGTTTGACTAGTTTAAATTGAAGATCACTCATATTTCAGATGTGTATCTCATGTGTATAATTCCTTGGAAATTTTAATTTAAAAGTGAATAAACTTGTTACAAGGTTTTGAGAGTTGGTTAATAGGAATGTTAATCACACCGTTTAAATTAGTATATCTTACATATTTTGCTTAACTTAATAATTGTTGAATTTAAATAACTTTATACGATGATTAATGTTTGAAAATCGTTTAAATTTTTTAATGATGGTCGACTACACTCTTTAGAAGTAAAATTTCACAATATTCCTCATTCTTACAGTTAAGATGACGACCTAATTGTTATTAATTCGATGAGTTCAATTTTGAGAGACAGATATTCACCTTTCTTTATTTTTATAGAACGAATATCAATTGTGCCACTTTCTCAATTCTCATAATGTGGAAGATCATAAACTTTTACTTTTAAGATATGTATTTTTCATCATTATTAAAGTTTTAATCATTTTTCAAATAAAAGTCTATTGAAAATCACTTATTACATTGGTCTGACACCTTAAAAATTATCATGAATTAGAATTGTAAACCTAAAATTTGCAATATTTTGTTGCCTAAATAGCACCTGTGGTTCCTTAACTTAATTTTAGTTAACGTTTTAGTCATTTATCTTTTTTTTTCTCCTGATTTGGTCCTTTATTTTAATTTTAAGTGACAATTTGATATTTTATGTTTTTAAAATGTCAACAATATTATCCTTTTTTTTACAAAAATTCAAAAAACTCATCAAAATTTTCAACCAAAACCCATAAAATTAATTATATTCTTTAATATAATACAAATTTCATCAAATTCGTAACTCAAATCTTCAAATAAACTCATACAAAAATTTCATCAAATTTCATTCTTTATTTAATGTTGTTAGAGATGGAAATATGAGTTTATTTGAAGATTTGAGTTTCGAATTTGATGAAATTTGTATTATACTGAAGAATATAATTAATTTTATGGGTTTTAGTTGAAAATTTTGATGAATTTTTGGAATTTTTGTACAAAAAAAAATGATAACATTGTTGACATTTTAAAATATAAAGGATCAAATTGTCACTTAAAATTAAAATAAATGATCAAAACGTTTACAATTAAGTTAAGGGACTACGGGTGCTATTTAGCCTATTTTTTTTAAACAATTATGCTATTAGTGTGAAATATCTATGATCTTTTGTGATGAATAATCCTTCGACGTAGAACTTAGAATATGAAATATGAACTCAATTCCAGTGAGACTATTGTTGGTTAACATTTTGCAATATATTCTCGAAGAGTTTAACTTCTCTATTATAATATTTTATTTTTCCTTTTTTCTTGTAACGCATTTTTTCGCAGACCCTTCGCTCTAGGGACAAACTCCTAAATCCTACCCTAAACAAATTTTAGTAATAAAAAAGTAAATAAACACATAACGGAAAGTTTCATAGAAATTGTAGGTAGTTTTGGAGTCCAACCCAACGAAAAACTCTTGTATCCTGGTAAAGGTTTCAACGTAAGATTTGAACACACTTATAAAAATAAATAAAAGTTTCTTTGGTTCATACAATAAATATGACTGAACCAAAGTTCACGGACATTGACTATTTAATGATGTGGAGTTTTTTAATTAATTTAATTATTTATGATTGATGGAAATTTGTTAAATAAAAAACACCAAATCAACAATTGAATCTCAATTATACTAGGTTCAAAACTTGATCAATATATATAACTTTTGTTTTTATTTTTAGAAGCAGAATTACATGTAAATCTAACTAGCCAACACGTATACACAATCATTTGTCTCATAACAAGGTTTTATAAGAAGAGTTTTGAGACAATAGAACTCTTCCTTACACAATACAATGTTTCCAACACATTTTGCTACCTTCCTTGTTGTCCTTCTCTTCTTCCCTCATTCATTTGCAGATACAACTTCATGGGTGAAAGCCGGCTATTACTATTCCGCTAATGAAATTTCATCTTCAGACATAAAATCCAATCTTTTCACACACCTCTTATGTGCTTTTGCTTTCATAAACTCCACAAACTACAACATCTTCATAAACTCTTCTGAGGAAAACAAATTCTCCACCTTTACTAACACGGTTAAGCTTCAAAACCCATCAATTTCAACTCTTTTATCAATCTACAGTGAAGGAGAAAACTATTCGGTTTTCAATTCAATGCTAAACCAATTTTCTTATAGAAAATCTTTCATTGATTCTTCGATTGAAACAGCTAGAAAATATGCGTTTCATGGCATAGACCTTTATGGGGTGTTACCAAAGAAAGGTAAAGAACTTGCAAATTTAGCAACCCTTTTGAAAGAGTGGCGAATCGCGATAACTTCTGATGCAAGAAACTCGAAAAAGACAGAGTTGGTGTTGGTGATGACAGGTTGTTATCTCAAAGCTTCAGATTTTATTAGTTACCCTTTTGAATCAATGCAGAAGAATTTGGATTGGGTTCATTTTGTTGCATATGATTACTATGTTCCTATACAGGACAATGTAACGGGTTTTCATGCGGCTTTGTATGGTTCTTATGGTTGGGAAATTACTGATTCTGGTATTAAAGAATGGAGAAAAAGGGGATTTTCTTCTAACAAACTTGTAATTGGTTTGCCTTATCATGGATATGCATGGACACTAGTGAAACAAGGAGAAGATGGTATTGGAAAACCAGCTTTTGGACCTGCTATTACAAAGGATGGTTCCATGGGTTATAAGTATATAAAAAGTTACATTAGAAGCTTTGGAGATAAAGTTGTTTCATGTTATAATGCTACTGTTGTGGTGAATTATTTCACAGTTGCATCCACTACTTGGGTTAATTTTGATGATGTGGAAGCTATTAAAGAAAAAGTTTCTTATGCTAAGAAAAATGGACTACTTGGTTACTATGTGTTCCAAGTGGGGAATGATGACCATTGGGTCCTCTCAAGGGCAGGTAAATTTTCTATGCCCCAAGTTTCAAGCAAAATGTTATTTGGAATTTTACTTGTCCACTACACTACTTGCTTGTTTTTCAGTGGAAAATATTTGACTTGAAAATGCTACATTTGACTTATTCATACATATTAGATTAGTTAGCTTGAAAACATTTCTCCGTTGCTTTTATATTTGTTATAATTAGTTGAGTTTATTAAGAGATATTAGGAATTATTCATCTTATATATAATCTCTCATTTGTAATCTGTAGTTCAATCAATGAATGAGATTATTCAAAAACTTTCTATTTTAGTCATTATGTAATATTTCAAATGTTAAAGATCTTTCTCTACGCTTGTTCACACATTACTACATCTGCCAAAACATGTCTAGATGTAGAATTTTGGTGGAATTCAGTGCGTTAGTAATGATACAATAGTATATGAAATTTAATTTGCTGTAATTGTGTATATGCGTTGCAGTAATATATAGAATTCAAAAATACACCAAACATATAAAAAATGTGTTTCAAATATTAAATTTATTTTTAAAAAGATTAATTCGCTGAAAAAGCTGGGAGAAGTGCAACGCGAATACTTTTCAAGAGGTCACTCATCTTAATATTAATATATTCGAATCATGTTTCAGTGCATAGTTCTGATAGATTCTGTATTAGATCACCTATCTTATATATTGATGTTGCAATTCTGGATTGACATTTGAATCAATTTCTTCAGATCAAGAAGTACTAGATGGAGATCATCATCATAACAGAAGGTTGCTGATAATTGTAATGCTTACTACTTTGACCATTGCCCTTCTCTTGGGAATAGTATTATGCTATTATTACCAAGGTAAGAATATAATTAACCTTCACCTTAGGGTGATAAAATTGTATGATAAATCAAGAGATTTTCAATGTGTACAATTTTGTCATTTTATTTATCTCCACAATTTTTGGCAGGAACATTGACCACTATTACAAGACTAATATACAAACTGAGGATATATTTATCAGCAGGTGAAGAAGATCTTAATGGAAATGATTCTGATTTGATAGTATTTGGTTATCTCACACTTAAAGTAGCAACAAATAACTTCTCAAAAGAAAATAAGCTTGGAGAGGGTGGATTTGGAGTAGTGTACAAGGTAAACAATTGAAAATTTATCTGTTAGTGAAATATTTCATGCAAAGAGAAACTGTGAAATGTAAATTTAAGATTATCAAAGTTTTCAATTACTTTGACAAGGATAGTAATGATGTATTCTCTGATGACTTTGTTATGATCTGATTTTGTTCAGGGAAAATTACGGAAGGGACAAGAAATAGCTGTCAAAAGACTATCAAAAACCTCAAAACAAGGACTTGAAGAGTTCAAAAACGAGATTGCACTTACGGCGAGACTACAACATGTGAATTTAGTTAGACTTTTGGGTTACTGCACAAAAAAAGATGAGAAGCTTCTTATCTATGAATACCTGCCAAATAAAAGCTTAGATCATTTTCTCTTTGGTATGTAACATTACTTGACCCTATTAAGTTTTCTTCTCAATAAAATAGCATACTAGTTTTTTATATGCTAGTGAAATGTGTATAAACTTGCTACTCAGCTCAATTAATAATATTCAAAGTAGCAATAATTCCAGAATGTACTGCTTTATTCAGCTATATACATTTTCAGTGACTAATAGTTCAGAATTGAACTTAATACAGATCCAAGGAAATTAATGCTTCTAGATTGGAGGAAGCGTGTGAATATCATTGAAGGTGTTACCCAAGGCCTTCTTTATCTCCAAGAGTATTCAAATTTTACTATAATTCACCGAGATCTTAAAGCTAGTAATGTTTTGTTAGACGATGAGATGAATCCTAAGATATCAGATTTCGGGATGGCTAGAATTTTTGGGAAGTATGAACTTGAAGCAAACACAAGCAAGATCGTGGGAACATAGTAAGTAAATCATAATTAATAATGTGGTATAGTTGTTCCCTCGATGTCTCTAATCACTTGTATTGGCTTTTGTAGTGGGTATGTACCTCCTGAGTATGTCAAAAAAGGTATATACTCACCCAAGTACGATGTTTATAGTTTTGGAGTTCTTCTCTTGCAAATCATAAGCGGAAAGAGGACTTCGCGTTATTATGGCACACATGAAAATATAAACCTTTTGGAATATGTAAGTTATCTATCTATTCTAAGAAAAGTCTTTTTTAATCGCACATGACAAAATTCTACACTTCTGTTTTCTATCATTTTTTACTAGATATCTCCGATCTTCTACGAGGTTTTTACCAGTTGAAACATAAAAATGAGTTGTTATTTCATTTTCAGGCATACGAGTTGTGGATTGAAGGCAGAGGTGTGTTCAAGAGAACTCAGCAGATAGACCTTCCATGTTAGAAGTTGATTCAATGCTAAAGAATGAAGGTGTAGCTGTTTGTACTCCTAACATGCCCGCTTTTTCGACGAAAAAACATGAAGTTATGGCTAACTCCGGGTTCAAATTTTCTTCAATCAATGATGTTACAATTTCTCAGATTGTACCAAGATGATGATGGTGTGGAGCAGGACATTCTAGTGATATTTTATTTAGGCATATTGTAAGATTATTTTAGATCTAATAGATAAAATTTTGAGAAAACAACAGAATTTTTATATTTGCATCTATCTTAAAAAGTTTTTCACCTAATGACCACATGATAGAATTTCTAACTTTTGTTCCATACTAAAATTTGTGAATCTTGTATGCAATCTTTATACCGTGGATTGTGCATTATGATTGGAAAACAATCATCACATATTCTTTAATGATTATGAGTCAAAAAAATATATATTAAATTTAACAGTATCTCTAACAATGATCAAATCAATTGTGTAAAGTGAGTTTAATTACTTTATAGACATAAATTATTGAACACAAACATTATGATGCCATTCCAAACATAAAATCTAACCTAAACATTGGCATTTTATGAACTCGGATTCCGACTGAAACATCATAAATATGGCTTGAACACATCCACAACTCCATGATGGTAAGTTCAAGGCACGTTGTAATTCAACCTGTCAAGTAATTACATTTTTTCATTGGTTCCTTAAAAGAGGGGGGAAATAGTTTAATTCAACAAGTATATAATTTCTACTGGTAAATTAGAGATATAGAAAATTGAGGAGGAATAGAGAAAGAGTGAGAAGTAATGAAAAAGAAACAAAATTAATAATTCAATGATTTAATTCATCCACTTGCTAGAGTACATGCATGTATGATACCAAGAATGTGAAATTAGCCAATTAGTATATAAACTTGTTTGCTGGTCTGTACGGCCTTGCAATTTGCTCCACTTTTTTTATTACAGAAATTTATTTCTTGAATGTAAGAAGAGACAGCCTAAAGTAACATCCAATTAATTATAAAAAAACTACTCCAAGGTACCGACAACTAAAATAACATCTACATTTAATTAATAAGGCAAAACAATACAATATATTTTAGCCCCATGGTACAAGTCAAACTCAACATTCCTCCCATAAAGATCGTTTACGGTTCACACGGAGACACTTTAGAAGGATAAATGCAAGTTATGCAACACACAATTAAAAAAATATATTTTAAAATGGATTAAGTAATTTATCAAAGAAAGAAGTTCCTAGTTCCTACGTTTGAGTCTTTGGAATTTGGAGCTAATTATATTTCATTTCGTGCCGAAAAACAACAACGCTGGTTGATGTTTGTTCAAACAAAAAGATAATTCATAAACCGTTCTGTTATAATTGAATAATAAAATTAATCCAAAGGACCATGGACGGCTGTGTGCTCACAAATCTTTACTTACATTCATCCTCACATACTCTTCGAATTAGTTTGGTGGCCGCTTAACATAATTAGATATAGAATAAAATACTACTGACTATGATCTTCCGACCTCAACTTGAGTTCATAAATTAAGTGTCCTTATCAAAAATAATAATAATAAACAAACTAAACCAATACATTAATCCTAAATATTCTACGACTTTTTGATGTAACACAGCATTAAAAAGATCTATAGTCAATCATTTCTTTTCAGTATTGATTCATGCAAAAGCGGAAACCTTTGAGTTGATATTTAATTTGAACCGAAATAGCATGCCAGCTTTTAACTAACCGTTACATGCAATCATGTACCCCCACTTCAAAATATGCATAGAAAAACAAAGATATAGCTACTATATATACGTACACTCCTTAATCCCCTTAGCCATGAATAAATAAATAACAAAAACATATATACATTTTTATCATGGCAAGCCTAAAAAAATTTCTCAGTTTAGCAATTCTCTTAGCCATAGCTACAAAAACTTCCACGTGCACATCATCATCAAGCACACGTGTGAAAGGCATATACTGGTTAGAAAACCCTCTTTTCCCTCCTTCTTCAATAGACACATCACTATTCACTCACATCTTCTACGCTTTTATCACACCCGATAACGTCACTTACAAACTACAACCTTCAACTTCTCAAACGACGTCGTTCACAATTTTCACCAACACTTTCAAAACCAAAACACCTCCCGCTGCTACCCTCCTTTCAATAGGGGGTGCAAGTAACAATTCCACATTATTCGCTTTTATAGCCTCGGATGCAACCGCACGCGCCGCCTTCATAAACTCCACGATCGACGTCGCTCGAACGTTCGGTTTCGACGGAATCGACTTTGATTGGGAGTTTCCTAAAACCTCTAGCGAAATGAACAGCCTCGGAGAATTATTTCTCCAATGGCGTAACGCCATTGCAGCGGAATCATCCGTCACCGGAAAACCGCCGCTGCTTCTCACCGCCGCCGTTTACTTCGCCGCGAGTTTTTTTCTCTTCGGAGAACCGCGTACTTATCCGGTTGATTCGATTAACAAGAACTTGGATTGGATCAATGTAATGAGTTACGATCTCCACGTGTCGTCAAGTAATGAAACCGGGGCTCCGTCTGGAATGTTCGACCCGAAAAGTAACGTAACTGTTGCAAAGGGGTTAATTTCTTGGATCCGGGTCGGGGTTTTACCCGAAAAGTTGGTTATGGGAATGCCGCTTTATGGAAAGACGTGGCAGTTAGAAAATCCGAAAATGAATGGAATCGGGTCACGGAGTGTTGGGCCGGGTCCGGGTATGGATGGTTCGATAGCGTATTTTCAAGTTTTGGAGTTTATTAAATTAACGAGTGCGAAAGTTGTGTATGACGTGGATACGGTGTCGGTTTATACGTATAATGGAAGTACTTGGATTGGGTACGATGATCCATTTACGGTGTCGATTAAGGTTGGGTTTGCTCAAGCTTTTTCACTTCGTGGATATTTCTTTTGGGTTGCTGGTTTGGATACTTTGGATTGGAAAATTTCAACGCAAGGTAAATTAAAAAACATTTTTCTTACATCTTATTGTTTAAAGTATATAAGGTTAACTCGGTTGGAGTGAGGGATTTGGTGGTTGGAGTTAGGAACTTAGGAGCGCATTGATGAAGAAGACGTGGGTTTTATATTCATCTTTAGCAAATTATTAATATAGTTCCTTTTGAAAAAAAAATATTACATCTTTTAAAAAAATCAGAATCTAAAAATAATTTAAAATTGCTTCTAATTAGAAATTATTATTAATTGTTTTTTATTTAAAAAAATTGAATACTTTTAGAGACTATTTTGTAAAGTAGTACAAAAAAAGTAGGGAGCAAAATGCAATATTTCAAGAAAAATATAAGGACTCATGTGAGATTCACATTTTTAAAAGACAGAAATTTATAATTCTTAACTTTTAAGTAGTATTTGAAATTTTTTAAATTTATAAAATAATAAAATTAGTTTAATTGTAATTTTGGTTCCTTTAATTTCTCAATTGTACTTATCTCTTTCTGATTTTGTATTTTTTTACTTGTTTTTCTCAATTTTTTGGTGATGTGACATGATAGGATGAAATTTTTAATGACTTTACATGATATGATATGATATGATGGAAATTATTTTAATTAATTTTTTATAAATTATTTTAATTAAATAAAAAAGAATGTCTAATTTCAATGTTAAGTAAGTCTATTTTTTCTCTGTTTTGAAATTTTTATAAATTTTTCAACTACTTCTGCTCTCACACTATTTTTATTCACTAAATTTTCATTTAGCTCAAAAAAATACTACTTCAAAACTTGATCAAAAAGAGGTTCAAGTAAAACGCGAGAAAGTTTCCTATCTAAGTATTGAAAAACCAATAGAAAACACAACAATTCGAGAAGAAAATTTTATGATAGTTCAGATTTCTACGGCGATAAGAAGACTAAGAAAGAAAATATAATCATATAAGAGATAATAAAAAATTTATATCCTATCATACTAGATCATTAGAAAGTTCATATGTTATGTCACATACCTAAAAAATTTAAAATAAATAAATAAAAGACTGCAAAATTGGAATATAAATCGCACTTTTAAAAAGTTAAAAAGCAAAATATTAAGCAACTCATTCACCACAGTAAATCGAATCGGCCCGAATATACCTTGTACACCAATAGATTCCCTAACAAAGAGTAATCGATGAAAATATATTTTTCCACTAAAAATTAATCAATGTTTAGTTAAAAAAACATATTTCTTTTTAAATGAAAGATTCGCATTTACTTTATGTGAAAGTTTTTATATTTGTTGAAAACTGCATTCATTCTAATTCTCTCTTGCAATGTTATTTTTTTGTTTGACAAAATGCAGCTTCGAAAGCCTGGCTGTGAATGAGACTGGAGAAGTGAACTGAGACCTGACTTGCATGTTTCCATTATTAATCTTTTCATCATGTAGCTGAATTTGGACTTTATATTCAGCGTCAACAATTAAGTAACTGAATAAACAAGGCACAAGTAGAATTTTTTTTGTAGGTGCAAAGGCACAAATAAATGGCAGAAAACACGAATGGGAAATTTACCACTTTTGGTGGATTTTCCCCCCTCAATTTAATTAATTTAAGTAACTGAATAAACAAGGCACAAGTAAAATTTATTTTTGGTATTGAAGAAAACATGAATGGAACTTACCACTTTTCGGTGGAATTTTTTTCTCAAATTACTGAATTCTAGTTATGATTATAGTTTATGATTATTTTGTGTGTCTTACGTGTATCCTTTATAAAATGTTCATGTGGTTTTTATACGTTGGTTTGAATATCAAATTTTCAATAAGTTATTATTGGAATATTATATGAAAAAAATGAGTTATTGTTGGAAGTTTCTTTATTTTTTCTTCTCACAAAGTACTTGTTTCAATTAAAATTGTTTTACATGTGCTCTCAAATCAGAAGTTAACTAATTAAAATAATAACATCCTTAAATAAATGAAAATTTTAATCTTCAAGAAGGATCAAATTCCTTTTAAAAGTAAAATTGTATTTACTTGAACAAATGTGTATATATCACTTTTACTTGCTCCTTTTAAATTTACCTTATCCGAGTCAAGATATTGAACTTTAAAATAATTTAACAATAAGTAATTCCTAACTTGTGAGTTGTGACACACAAAGAAAAATCATAAAAAAACTCTTTTATCACTAATGTTGATACACAATTGCAGCTTGAATTACACTTAAATAATTGAGATGTAATTTTTAGTCAAATATTTCTTTAAATTGTAGACCTTTGGCCCAGATGACGGTAATGAATAATTTGAATGTTAATTATGTCTTTATCTTCCTGGTTAGTAAACCCTAGAAAAATCCTACTTCATCTTCCTAGCTCTATTGGTAGGAAATTGGTAACCTATCAAAAACACCAATTGCATATTATGCGACTATACTTGTGTGTGTTAATTAATCACCTTAGATATAAATGGGTATAGTACACAACTCCACGAGATTAGATTCCTCAAGTTGTGATAATTGTGTGCACTTTCGTACATGAACAAAATCCAAATCCCAGTATCACGCACTCATAATAGAGTAAGAAAGAAATTAAATTCAAAAAAATAAGTTCAAAATCAAAATCAAATAATCATATCATATAGGAGTAATAACTATTTAAAAAAAACGAAATTTTAAACAAGCAAAACACAACGAATGGTGTGTCTAAAAAAACACAACAAATGAAATGGTTACGATAAGTAGTTAATTGCTGATTCCATTTGTATAATTGGCCATCAAAAAGTGTTAAACAACTACGTGAAATGGAGGAAAGTCTATATACAATGATTGAATTTGTCGTCGAATAACTCAGAAATCACAAGTTCAAATCGTATACTTAACCTCTTGTAATGGTGAAAACACACACAATAGATGCAAAATATGCCCAACTCTTTTGAACCCCGCCAAAGTTTGAGAGACTGTCTGATCTTTGTCACGTCAACTTGTCTAACTATATAGCGCTTTTAACTTGAAGGCTTGAACAAACGACATCGAAAAAATTAAAGGACTTCTTAGTAAGTGCTTAGTTGATCACTCTCCCACATTTAGATTCTAACTTCATTTTTAGTTAAGACTATCGCTAGACAGATTAAAGATGCAGGTTGGAAAAGTTTGATTACAAAAATGGCTGACATTCATAAAAGATGTAAAAAATGACACTAGGAAACAAAATTGTTTTAAAACAATAATATTTCCAATCTGTAAAACTCTTGATGGCTTTGACAGTTGACACTATTGAGGTGTTGTTACATATGATTGATCATAACAATATTTGCAGAAAACTGCAAATAGATTACTCAGAACAGCCATATCCAATTTTTAATCCAGCTTCAAACTGTATTCTAGTTCGGAGTTTGAGTAAAGTTGAACTGAAATTTCGGGGAGGTGAATCACCTCAGGTGATAACTATATTATCTTTTCTTTTTCTTTCAACCAATCAACAAAACTGTCGAGGATCACTGGCCAGGCTTGACTGGAATCATATCTTTCAAGGTCAGTAAAGCTTACCTGGCAGCAATAAAATATCAACATTTTTCCTGCATGCGACTTCTTGAAATGACGAGCTCACTAACTCCATTAATCAAACTACGTTACTACAAGTGCACAATTTATGCAAAACATATAATACATTATAGACAATTAAACGTGTATCACAACAGCAGAAATCATATATGCGGATAAGAGTGCACATGAGCTAACAACAACAACCATGTCTAATCTCACTATGTGGGGTTGGCAACATAGATCATACAACATCATAATGCTCTATCATAAATCAAACTATTGACCTCTAAGTATTTCTTTTAAGCTACTCCAAAAAGAGTTTAATTATTCTAAAATTATCTTGAATCATTATATGCTCAATCAAGTGTCTCCAATCTGTAAAGCTCAAGTAAGTGACAGTGTCGGAGCTTGGTTAATTGTTTTGAGGGGGCCAAATAATTTACTCCTAAATATATTTAATTAAATCATTGTGACATTATAATTTATTATATGATGGTATAGTGGTTATAGCATGTTTTTATAGCCTAAGGCATGAGGTTTGAATTCTACCATAACCATTAGTACACAATAATAATAAAATGCAAAAAATTCCTACAGCATTCTATCATCTGTCCTCCGGGCCGCAAAACAACATCTTACTACTACACCGCCTGATGAACATTGACTTGTATGTGGAAACATTGGTATATATACTTATTACACTAATTGTTTAATATGTGTATTCATATAAAATGATAGATGTTTGGAGGGGCCATGGCTCCCCCATGTCACATAGAAGATCCACACGACTGAGTGAGTGTGTGCGTCTTTTTCAATAAAATAAGAATAAATGATCATATCAAATAACAAAATGCGTGTGAAAAAAATAAATAAAAAGGATATAAATCATAATTTATATACTTATATGACTAAATAAATTTCAATTTTATCTAAAAATTATTATGAATTATATCCTTTTTATGATTTATATAATAAAAAATAATGTCTCTTTTTCAATGCCAAGCCTAAGAGTGCTCTCAGCATGACTCAACTTATTTACACACTTAGATAAAAACATATGAATATTTTGTGATTATTTCACAAATGAGTCTTAGATTTTATACCAAACTCCATCCCACAAAACCAACATGTAAGGTTAGGATTGTCTACACTTTATAAGCTCTAAAGAGTCCTTGTAGCCTATGTGCAACTAGGGTCTTATCCAAAACCCCCTTACATCAAACAATATTGTATTGTACTTGGTGTGTAGAAAATAGAGTGGCCCATTAACAAATCTAAGATAAACTCTGATACAATCTCAGGTTTTTGGCCTAACTCAACCCCATGATTGGATCCACTCCATTTCTTCCATTACTATAGTTTTGAAATTTTAATTACTATAATGTGGCATTATGTGCGTCCAAATCTCATTTATACACTCAAAATCACCACTAAACTTCAGTTATGGAGAGAAGTGTAAAGATATGTAATTTATGTGTTTCTTATGTGTCTAAAACAAGATCACACACATTCTATTTATAATGAAGCTACAATAATTACATTCAAATTGTAGGAACTTGTATTGACTAGGAATACTAGCAATGAACCTAGGAAATTGTACAGTCAAGAAATAATGAACTCATACTTTGAATTCCAACAAGAAGAAATGAAGAGGATCTATTTCCCTTAGGCCTCAACTCTACAAAACCGGCTTGTACGGTGAGAGTCTATGATTTATAAGCTTTAAATAGTCCTTATCTCTAGCATATATGGGACTTTAGTTTTTTCCAATAGGGAGAAAAAAAGTACCAGGTAAACTCACTCAATGAAGAAAAGTACTAGGTAAATTCACTCAATTCACAAATCACAAGACTGTTGTAAAAGTAGACCAAAACATAACAGGCAGATGTCAATAGCAAAGATGAACTTCTTATGATGCACATTACATTGACCAACATATAATATTAACCTTGTTATCAACTTATCATCAAAGCAAATAACAAAAAGAAAGGAAACACAAACAAATATTCCCTCCTAGAAAGAATTTTCCACCAGAGGATTAAACTACCAGTTTTACAAAAAGTTCATTATTCACTGAGACTCCAATGGACCTCATAATCAGATAGTAAACTCAACAGTCAACCCGAAGTGAAAAATGTACAAAATATAAAATATTCCAGGCAAGGTAAGATAAACGTATAATAACATTACCTCTTTAAAAAACCGATAAAAGTTTCTCCAGTGATCCACATTTAGCGCTCTATAATCAGTCTGGAACTGCCAAAAGAAACAACCATCAGATGATAATTTTATGAATACTGTATTAAAATTCTTCTAATCTATATTTTCCACCTAAATAACACAACTTTAGATTGCATTATACACAACGTAATTGAGGAAAATCCCTTCCATCACTTGATTTCATGTTAGTTTTCAAAGAAAAATATTTCAAGGATGTAACCAACTTTGTATCATGAACCACACAATAAACCAAACTTTATACATATGAATGAATGACCACAGATATGGAATAATAACTAAATAAAAGAAAAACAACATATTGACATTCTTCACAATCTAACATGTTTGTGCTGGACACCAATAAAAGCCATTGTCCCAAATTACACACAACTTAAAAGATCAAACACAGCTCAGTAGCATAAAGTAACAGCAAAGGACTCAACAAAAAGAAATACAAACACCTACCTTTAGATAATCTATTAGTAAATTGACTTGAGAAGGGAATTCAGATCCCAGAACAACAGTCAACAGCTCACATATGGTCTCAATATCTACGCTCCTTTGCATATCCTCTGAAAGTATTAATAATGTTCAAACAGATTCAGAGTGATGAACAGAAACATCAAGGCAGGAATATAATAATTATGTATCACAACAAATCTGAATTATAGTTGAAAAATAAGCCAACCAATTCTACAGGGTTACCTGTAAGGCAATATTGAAATGCATAGGAATAAAAATCCTCAAAGCTTTCTGGTACCGTCACCTACACAAGACATAGAAAGCAAATAAATTGCATCAAAACCTTCTTGAATGTAATTAACGGTTAAATCTCAACAACAACGCAATGAAACTTCACTGAGTATTTTATAGCCAAGAAAAAAACCTCTTTCTTCAGTGCATTTACTGCTTTTCTTAATTTTGGGAGTGTGTCGGCCCCTAAACATTTGAGCCCTTTTCGCCATTCATCCTATTCAGAGAAAGAAAAAACTGTAGTCATGACATATCCAAAACCAAGTAATATTATGAGAAGGAAATTCAAGTTATCCAAAGTCCAAACTGATCATGACATGAATGGTGTATAAGCGGATTGTAGTTTGGATCATGGCGTCAAACAGTCTTCTGCTGTCACTGAGAGCAGAAGACACAATAACCAAATATGTCTGGAATTTCATGACTATAAAAATGCATTTAATTATTTCCAAAATGACCCTCAGTATTCACAGTTGATCCATTGAGGAGAGGCTATCTCGTCCATGATTCAGCCAGTTATTACTTATTGGTACGTAATAAAAATGTATTTACTGCTAGGAATTCAGTGTTTCGGTGATCAACTTGAAATTATGAATACAAGTGATAGATCATAGAAATTTTATATTTGAAAGGATTTTGTCTAACATATGTTCTTGTAGATTTCCTAAAACAAGTCAACAACCAATATTTATGGGCAAGCTCACTTCTCATAAATTTTAGAAAGTTCAAACATGAACCCCTAAATTACTGAAAACTAAATGACATAAAATCAAATCAACAACTTCTTCATTGCCAATGCTTGAAATTTTGTAGCAAAAAACTGTTTCCTATATTCAAATTATGATAAATGATTCCCTATCAGATATACATCAGAAAATTGAGTTAAATTTCCTTGAATCTAGAATTTTGTTGCATGATGAATCTTCCACAAAACACATCAAGTAATCACTAAGAAATTAAATGAACAGATGAGAGATTGAACTTCAGCATTTAGGGCAGAGAAATACAACATCTCAGCGTGCTAGGATCTACACAACATTAAATTACCTATTTCACTTATATCGATTCCATTGTTAGCTGCTAAAAAATTAAATGAACAAATACGAGATTGAATCTCTCCTCATCTTGGGCTCACACACACGCAGAGACAGAGTTAAAACCATAGCATAATGCCATAATCACTCTTACACCATTGAATAACTTTTCACAACTTAAAAAATCTATAGCTTGACTCAGAATTCAGATCATATATATCATCAAAATCTTACATGGATAAAAATTATTCAGTATTTCATCAATATAAATCAATATACATCAATATTAACTTGATATATACTTTTAAAATATATGAAAATACGGATTATTTGATTATAATATTATTGTTATTCAATATTCCATTGGCACAAATATTCAAGGCAACGGAATAATAGGTAGTTATAGTTCAACAGTCAGATTAATAAAAAAACACAGTTTATGTGTGATAAATATCGCATGCATGCTGGTGTATCTCAATATTTTAAGAGCATTTATATTTTGACATAAACAACGGACATCATATGTCGGATACCTACAAATACATCGCTGGCGTTGGTTTGATCCGATGAGAGAGAAAATGAACAATATACAAATCAAAACTGTATCAAAATAAGGTATCGGATGTCTCTTTTAGATGTCAAAATATCTTTTCTCATATTTCAAGCATTGTATCACTAAAGAAAGATTGTGAAGCAATATTTTCTCTACCAACCTTAGTAAAATAGCCCTGCTTTTCTGCTTTCATTTTCCTGATAAGAAAATACATAAATTATAAAGGTTAAAATATCAGTTAAAGGTAAATGGGAAAATAAAAAATAAAAAACTAGTCAGATATATGTACCAAGCAAGTATCAGCATTCTAATATCTGTATGGTCCACATTCACATCTTTACATAGTGCTTCAATCCCATCTGGACTGACCAACCAAACAAAAAGAATAAAGAATTGCAGCCACAGTCACATAGTCATAAGCACAACAAATTACCATTACAAAAAAAAAACTCAAGCTCAGTAATTTCTCAACTTTTCTTTGTCAACAGACATTGCCTGAAATTCACACATACAACTAACGGATGAAGATGTTTGGTCTACCAATATCGGCATTTTTCAGTTGAATTAGGTTTTGTCCGACAGTAATTTCTCAATTCGACATCCGATCAAACAACAACTAATAGCATGAAATAACATTCCTTTACAAATAATAATAATAATAATAAAAATAAAAACATACTTACTCAATCATGCCCAATGATTTATTTGTGTATGAACCAAACAGGTTATCAATTCGTTCAAATTGCTTTGTAGTTGTTCTCTTCGGTTCTTGAATAATGACATGAAATAAAATAAAAGAATAAACATTAAACAGAATGAAGAAATCATTCCGCGATAATGTAAAGATCACAATGAAAAACAGGGATCAAGATCGATCCAAATTCACCACATGAAAACTCGATTTCCCGTAATTAACATTAATTAAATTGAATTGAATTGAAAAGTATAAACTGACAATCTAATATTTAGTTGAGTTTTCTGATTCGTAATAACGGGAACCAAGAACCAATCAGAAAGAAGGAAATGAGAAATTGAAGTACCCGTACGAGAAGAATCAACATCAGAAGTGATTGGTGGGACCGCTTTTCTTTTGGGACGAGGCATCTTCGTAAAAAAATAATCGGAGAATGTTAAATCGATGAAAGGAATGAATCGAATCGACTAGAAAAATTTGTTATTAGAGAAAGAAGAAGAAACCCTATTGAAATTGAGAGAAATATGAAGAGGAGGGAGGGGAGCATCAGAGATTGAAGGTTTAACTGAGGTTTTTATTTGCTTTGGAAAAGGTGCTGCTGCTATCGTTCTTCTTTGCCTCGGATTATTTTATTTTATTTTATTTTTATAAATGAAATAACTTTTTTTTTAAAATATAAATATAAAAAATAGTTTTATGCCGACTTCTAATATTGCTATTTTAAACTATTTTGTGAGCATGCCACTTTTTCCTGTTTATTACAATACTTATAATTACTCAATATTATTTCATTTGCTTTGTACTTTGCAGCAAAACAAAAGGTAAAATTCTTTTTTTTTTATTTTAGTCTTTTAATTTATTTTTTTGTTCTTTTTATATTCTTAATTATATTTTTGTTAATTAAGATGCTTTTTTAAGTTAATTTTTAGTTAAAAAAATAAAAGTTAGATTTTGTCATCTCCTCTTTATCGTTTCATCTTTAAATTTGTTAATTTATGATTTTCTTCAACCTAAAAATACAACATTTCATACCTTCAAATTCATAAATTTTTAAATTCATAACTTTCAAACTCGTAAAAATGAAAAATCTCTAAATCTATTTCTCATATATTCGTCTTATCTTCACTTTTAGGTTTTTTTTTTATATTCTCTCCTCCCTTTTTTATTTTTATTTTGAATTTAAATTTAATTTCTATTTCTTGAGAATTGGATAGGTCTAAACTCTTTTATTTATATTTGATTTTTTTTTGTTCGATGTAATTTTAACATTTTTAATCAAAATTGTTTTAATATTTTATTTGATTCAACCGATGTTTAACTTTTTTTATTTATTTATCTTTTACCTAAAAATTATGATTTTTATGTATAAATTGGAGAAAAAATTGTTTCTTAAAAAGGGAAATTTTTATTTTGAAATTTTAAGATTAAGAAAATTGGAGTTTCAAATTTTTAACAAATTGATAGAAATACAACTTTACAAAGTTTGGGAAATTTTTATTTTTCTGAGTTTTAAATGTTATGAAATTGAATCCGTAAGTTATGGATTTGAAAGATTGTGAGTTTAAAATTCATATATTTTATTAATTTTATGGGTTTTTAAATTAAAAAAATTATAAATATATGCGTTTGAAGATGAGTGAGATAAAAATATATTATAAAACTTAAAAAAACTAAAGGAAATGACAAACTTGGTTAATAAAAATATAGTTAAAAGATAAAAATAGAACAAAAATAATTATAAAATTAAAGTGAAACAAAAAAACATAAATTAAGGGAATAAAAACTGATTTACTCTTGATTTTTTTTTTTTTTACAGAGATTTGACTCAAACATACAAAATATAACATCAATCATTTATAAGTAAAAGTTGATATTACATACTCTTAAAAATCGAATGAGATTATTCAGATCTCTTCAATCACAAATTTTTAGTAAAAAATTAATCTCGAAAATGCAGCAGTGTTAAAATTCATGAGGAAAAAAAAAACTTTGACACATTATTATAATCTTATTGGACTCGATGAATTAGCTTTTGTAGTTGAATGCCAAATACACGGTTTTAAAAAATGATATTACATGCATATATAATAAATTTGGTTTATATAACGAAATTAAAGTTCCATTTTTCTGATTTTCTTCTCTAATTACTTTAGAGTAGTCGAATTGTTGTGAGGTTCGTATTAAAAAACATGAACGGTGAATCACAAAAAGTGATGACACAATTGTTAACATATTAAATATGTAATTAATTCTCAATAGGCCAATTTTAATGTTTTAGATTTCAATAAAATGCTTACAATTAAAACATACGGCATTTCATTTGAATTATACAATTTTGAAGAAAATAATCAGTTGTATTAATTTTAATGATAAAATGAATTAGTTTTCTTTACTAAAATACTCATATGAATGTCGTATTAAGGAGTGAGTGAGTAAATATAATGAAAAAATATTATTAATATTCAGGCACGTGTGGAGGAAGTTTTGAAGTGCATAATTTGATAATAACGTATTTAAAGTTGTTGCAGATAAGAGTATTACCTTATTTTAGAAATATAATTGGTTGGTGGTTGAAATTTTTTGTGAGAAGTTTAACAAGTTATTTAGGAACACATAGTTGTTATGTTAGATTTGTTGAATGGGGAGGATGCTCAAGGGTGGATGAGGGGGAGTTTGTCTGTTTGGAAGGAGGGTTTGTTGGAGGAGTGTAAGAATTATTTTGCCAACGTTCATTTATAGGACAATGTGGCAACGAGTGTTGGTAGAATAATATTTATGGAAAAACGTATTCGGTAAATTAGGCTTATTCAGTTTTAAGGGATGAGTTTGTCTGAAGTGTGTCTACACCTACTTTTTTAGTATAACCATGGCATCTTATAGTTCCATCGAACTGTTTTTCATTGAAGGGTTTTTTATTTGCGTGGAAATTGATCCATAATAGGTTGTCTATAAAAGATAATTTGTTGTTCCGATTAAATATTTCAAACGAAGCACAACTTTGTGTGTCTCGTTGTGGTGAATTTGAAACAACTTATCATTTTGTTTTTTTTATTGTCACCGTTCCGGGCTCGTGTGGCGTCGAGTTTTGAGTTTGTTAAGGATATTTTGCATATTTTCAAATAATACAATTGATCACGCTAATCAAATTTAATGGTTTAGTTGTGTAAAATTGTCGTGCGATTTGATAAGATTTCAAGTTAATTTAATTGATGATAATTTGGACAATTTGAAAAGCAAGAATGAAATGATTGAAGTGATTTTTTGTCACAATACCTTCAATGTAAATATTATCATTGAAAATATAGATTCATTAAGAGACATGTTGAGTGGAAAAAGTAATTATGTCGAGTTAAGAAGAAATTGAATTCAATTAAAGAGAAATTTGAACGCATCCAATCTAATAAATTGTTTAGAATAATATACTTAAATATCTTTTTGATATTATAATTTTAAGTTTTAAATTTAAATATATTTAGATTTTAAAATGAAATATTATTAGAATATGATATACATTTGAAATTATGTTTAGAGTATTTTTAAGATTTTGTTAGGTTTAATCCTTATTTTAAAAATTTGATATGTTTTAAATTATAAATTAACTCTACAAAATACAGCATTGAATGAAAGTTCACAAACAGATATTTTTTCACGTAAAAAATTAGAATTAAAGGATTTTTCTCCTCATATAAATATATTTCACATATTTTTGCAGATAAAAATACCAACAAAAAAAAAACCAGTAAATAACAACAAATTCTAAAAATCAATGGTGCTTAATCATAACAACCAAATTCATTGAAAAATAACCAATTCAAAATCTCAATTCTAAGAACTAAACTAATTTATTCTATGTATGATCAATAATAAAAATAATGCAAGATCCATAATCTTTAGCTTAAAGACATCTACGAAGAAAAATATTTTTTGTTGTTTGTTCATGTCATTCATAGGTTGAGAGAGTATTGAATTTAGTAATAGTCTCCTTAAGAATCTTATTTAAAATACGGTATCGACAAAATACATGTTTTATCTTTGTGAATACCATACTAAAATTGAAAAACAGAAGCGTCGCATCATGATGACGACCAAACAAATTTCACACTTAAAAAACAAAATCAAATATAAAACAAGAAAAAAAAACTAATTTTGTGTGAGAAACTATTTATTTAAATAAATAAAAAGTGACTTTAAATCACTCTTCCAAATATACAAAAAGACGATGTCAAAGATACAAAAAATATGAAAAATAAAGATAGTTCATCGACAGTGTAAAATAATTTTATAGTGTCATCATATCATGATTTGTCACAACATCTTATAATTAGATAATTATCGTTGATTCAAAAACTATAAAATACAATTTGACAGAGTGAATAATAAGAATAGAACAACAATGTAAAGTTATTTTACACTATTAGTGCACTATATTTACACTAAATAAATATTATATAAGAGGGATGACGAGTTCGATTCTTTCAACAAACAATTATTTGTCTTGATAAATAAATCACTTATATTTACATATAAAGAAATATTTCTTTATCTGTAGGACATATAAATATTAATATTCTTAAACTCTGGACCTCACGAATTTCTTTACTAAAAAAAATGTATTTTTTTAACCTATACGTGGAAGCAATATTTGCATTAGACATGGAAACTAAAATTATAATTTGTCGTGTGATATATAATGGCGGTTTCTTGAAACCACTGCGAATTAAATAAACTTGTGATTGTATAACCATGATTAAAATAGCATTCTGATTTATGCACTACCACTCAAGATATGAGTATTTTTTCAAAAAATGTCCTTACTAGATATATTAATCATAGTTGTTTTTAAACTACTACTAATGAATAGACTATCTTTTTAACGTTAGTGTTTAGCCAACTCATTAATTAAATTAAAAACAATTGGGGTCACTTAGGGAAATAGGCAAAACTACTTCAAATTGTTTTCTTAATTTAATTTAAAGTTTTAAAATATCTTGTATTTTCTTTGTGTTAAAATAATCTTTTATCTTTAAAAATATTTATACAAATGGACCAACTTTCACTCTACTCTATTTCTATTACTAATTTGATACTAAAAGTTTTATTTGACTGTTCAAAACATTAAATTATATCTTCAATTTTTTTTAAAGAAATTATATCTTCAATTTATTAAGAGCACATCTAAATTTTAATCAAAATGATTATTATAATCTGATTTATAGACGACGATGGCGAATAATGGATGATTGTCTTTTAATTTTTAGAAGGGATACTCGTATGTACTCTGATGTCCAAATTAGTAAGAGTTGGGGGGAAGAAGAGTGAATTTTTGAGTGTAAATACCTATTTATAGAAGACCATCTGAGTATTAATGATATAGAGACAATTATTTTGTTGCAAAAAAATTGACGCAAAATGCGATGAACCATCATATCACTGACAAACGATCTTGATTGGCAAGACGCGAGTCCAGCCCAAGGATCGAGTTTGACATACAATATGTCTCGAGTCCAACCATTAATTGATTGACTAAGGCCCAATGATTATAATGATTGGACTTGAATCTTGTCCGGAATACAATTCAAACCATAAAAATCAACGTGATATTTTTTTAGATTTATTTAAAATTGGGTCTTTTGTTGTCAATGGGATCTTAATCATGATATTGAGTGAAACATTTTTAATGTACACAAATTTGTATCATGGACCAAGAATGGAATTTTGTCCAATTGGGTAAATATTTTTAAAGGTAAAAGGTTTAAGCTCATTTGTTTCAAATTATATAAAAAAATATTTTAATATTCAATAATTTAGATATTTTAAAGTTTTTAAATCATGGTTCAATTGACAAATCTTAAAATTACTAGATTGAATATCAAGTCCTAACTTATCTATAGACCTAAAAAAAAATTTAGATATTTTAAAGAAAATCACAAATTATTTTGTGTTTGTTTAATGTAATGATTTTTTTTTAAATAATAGTTATATATTTTTTTTACGAAACTACTAAAAACAGCTTATTATTTAAGAATTTATATAAAAAAATAGATTTTTATTTTTTATTTTTGTTGAAGTTATAACAAACAAATGAATTATCTCTCTACTCTTTTAATACTATAAATTTATTAGTTGGACTATGGCTCCATCCATCTTTTTCTAACACAATCTTTCAGGTATATGGAGGAGGGGGCATCTCCATCAATTTGGAGTGATTGGCTTCTAGAATTCCTCAACTTGATGGACCCATTCTTTATGACGACGATGTGCTTTCTACTCCAACTGTGAATTATATATCACTCTCCTTACTCTTTTTTGTTGTTGTTGAAAACCTTACTCTGTTTATGACATTGTTATATGTTAATATAATTGAATTATAAGGTTAAATGTGTCCTTTAATTATTTGTTTTTAATAAATTAATAGTCTTAATTTTTTTTAACAAATTAATCATTCAAATCTATATTTGTAATAAATTAATTATTAAAGTCTATAAACATTTATGCGGTTAGCCTTTTAAACAAGTGTTTTTACAAAGAAATTTACATGCTGTTCAAGTATCCAAAACAAAACATTAAAAACTGATCATTTACATAATTCAAATTGGTTACATAATTGATCACTAAAGAATTCAAAACAGAACATTAAAAAATATATATTTAAACTTCAAACTAAACATGCTTAAATCTACTTGTCATCTTTGACTTTGTTGATGGTTTTCCAACATCCTTAAACATGTTTGAGATTCCACATAATTTTTTTTAAAGAAATATGTATAAAAGATTAACCACGTAAATATTTATAGACTCAAAGAACTAACTTATAAGAAAAACTTAAAAAATTAATTTGTTAAAAACAAATAACTTAAGAGGATCAAATGATGCATTTAACCAAATTTTAATCATAAAATATATACAATTTGTTTTATGGTATTTAAAACAAAATTATACTACAAATACTTTATCTTATTTTAAGAATATTTAACCATTCACATTCATCTAATCTAATACAAATATATTGTTTTGACACATCAGCTTAATATTAACAATAGTGACATGAAGTGACATAATAACAAAATTTGATTGTATATCAATATAAGATTAATTTATGTTGATAATGCGTTTCTTTTAAAAAAAATTCTCTAAATACTTGGTCTCCAAGAAAGTGGCTACGATAATTTAGAGTTATACAGAAAGGTGAGTTAAGTCTAATTAATATTTATTTTAATTAGAAGTTAAACTCGAATTTTTTCAAATATTTTCATTGATCACGAGTCCAATTACTTTCTCCTTAATCTAATTTTTAAATATTTATTCTTTCTATAAAATGACTTGATATAAATCTTAAAGTTGTGCACTGCATGGGTATCACCATTATATGCATTAGGTGCAAAAAGTAAGAAAATGCATGTCCTTTAGGGGCTACATGGTCATGTCCCTGAAATTTTCAGTTTTACTTTTAAGATTTATTCTTCCTTTTAAAATACACTAATAAAAGTATGGCTTTAATAACATTTTGGTCGATGAAATGATGGTCCACACAAGATACCTAAGCCAATTCTATGGCACGAAAGTTATTTTTCTTCCTAAAATCATTATAAAATGACTTGACACATAACGCAATTCAGTAAGTGTCTCTGGCCAACATTATTAAATAAACGTATATTTAACAAAATTCATGGCAACTCATACTACTAACGATTTATCAATGATTTTGATGAGTTGTATATATTAACGTATTTCATCCCAATTAAGTTGGGTCAGTTCAAGGCAATGGTTCAGTTTTATTGCACAACCTGGTGAACCATAATTTGAATTTCCCATCTCAACAAGTTTAGTGGTTAATAATTGGTTTCCCAAATTTAGCATGGACTAGACCACCAACAAAGGAATGCAACAAACACTCCTTAATAAAAGGAATACTTAGTGGTTTACAATAATAGAATACCTTACAACCATGCATTACCTCCTGTTCCATCTCCTATAAAACAAGACAAGCCAGGGACTGCAATTATTGTCATCTTCCTTATACCAAAAAATCATCACTTATCATATTTCTTTCCACCCTTTGCAGGCCTCTGTAGAGGCCTACAGAAGGGCGGGCTCTAACAGGGCTCTTAGAAAGAAATAAGGAAGAAGGCGTAGTAATTTTTATAGCTTTGACATAATGGAGTCTGAAAATCTATTTGAAGATCTCAAGAACGAGAATGTGAATCTTGTAAGTTAACAAACACACATATAATGTCAGTGTTTTAAATTTTGGTTTCGGTTACGCTGAAATTGCGGTTGCAGAGTGCAATTTAGAACCATGCATTGTTTTAATCAGTTTGGTGTATTTAATTTTTTCTTTGCAATGACAATTAAGATGTTACGTTTGCATGTGTGTAGGAAAATATTCCCATGGAGGAAGTTTTCAAGCAGCTAAAATGTAGCAGAGAAGGTTTAACATCAGCTGAGGGAGAAAATAGGCTACAAATCTTTGGTCCCAACAAATTAGAGGAGAAAACAGAAAGCAAGTTCCTTAAATTCTTGGGTTTCATGTGGAATCCACTGTCATGGGTTATGGAGGCTGCTGCTATTATGGCCATTGGACTGGCTAACGGAGGGGTAATTAATTACAATTTACAAATTAATCTCTCTTTATAAGTTTACATAATTTCTTTATTATTGTTATCTAACAATGAACTTGTATATAAAATAGGGCAAGCCAGCAGATTGGCAAGATTTCGTTGGTATTGTTGTGTTGCTCATCATCAACTCAACCATTAGTTTCATTGAAGAAAACAATGCAGGCAATGCCGCAGCAGCTTTGATGGCTGGTCTTGCACCCAAAACCAAGGTAACATTAACAATAACATGACACTTCTTTTTGCTCTTGCGCAGTACTCTTTCCGGAATGAAATATAAATAAAAAAGTATTTGAAAATTTAAGACCAGTTACATCAACTTTTCAATTACAATTTCTGCTTATATTTCATTCAAATGGAGTATTTCAATGTAAAATAGTTTTGAATTGAGGTTGCAGTCACGGTTACGCTGTGAACTTTGATATTATGGCAAAATGTGGCAAATGGGGCTGCTATTTTAGTTATAATACCGTTGTGGAGACCTCTAAATACTTTGTTACATTCGTAATTGCAGTTGCATGCCGCAATTTAGAACTATTAAATTTCACTTTCACTTGCAGCTCACAAGAAGAGAATTAACTAACCAATTAATTTGTAGGTGTTGAGGGATGGAAAATGGTCTGAGCAAGAGGCAGCAATTTTGGTGCCTGGAGATTTGATCAGCATCAAGTTGGGAGATATTGTTCCAGCTGATGCTCGTCTGTTGGAGGGAGATGCCCTTAAGATTGACCAATCTGCACTCACTGGTGAGTCACTTCCAGTCACCAAGAACCCTGGTGATGAGGTCTTCTCTGGTTCCACCTGCAAACAAGGTGAGCTTGAGGCTGTTGTCATTGCCACTGGTGTCCATACCTTCTTTGGAAAGGCTGCTCACCTTGTTCACAGCACCAACAATGTTGGTCACTTCCAAAAGGTACACTTCTAAATTTTGTTTTTTAATATAAGCTTCTAATAAGTGCATCTTTGGATTCACATTGAGTTTGTCAGAATCACGATGTACCACTGTGATTTTGACAAAATCTACACTTTGAAACTCAATGTTATTCTAAACATACACCAAATGTTTCATAATTAATTTAATATATTTGATAATTGATGATAAGTGCTAATGTTTAGATATTAATTTGATTGGATTTCTATTAGGTGTTGACATCCATTGGAAACTTCTGTATCTGCTCCATTGCTGTGGGAATGTTGATTGAGATTGTTGTGATGTACCCAATCCAACAAAGGGCATACAGAGAAGGTATTGACAATTTGTTGGTTCTTCTCATTGGAGGTATCCCAATTGCTATGCCAACAGTTTTGTCTGTGACCATGGCTATTGGGTCTCACCGTTTGTCTGAGCAAGGAGCTATCACCAAGAGGATGACAGCTATTGAGGAAATGGCTGGTATGGATGTTCTCTGCAGTGACAAGACTGGAACTCTCACACTTAACAAGCTCAGTGTGGACAGGAATTTGATTGAGGTTAATGACCAATCTAAAAGTTTTTTTTGACTGTCACAAAAAAAATGTGATAATGAAACAACATATTGCATTAGTGTCTCCTTTTTGTTCTGATCAAGGTTGTTGATTGTAAACACAGGTGTTCCCCGCTGATTTAGACAAGGAAGGCCTTCTCTTGGCTGCTGCCAGGGCTTCCAGGGTTGAAAACCAGGATGCTATCGATGCTTCAATCGTTGGGATGTTGAGTGATCCCAAGGAGGTACTGAGAATTATGTTTTTCTTTTAAACTTACATTTTTTATATTATATATATACAAACCTTAATTAGTCTTGTGTTTAACACTTAAGAAGAAGTGCATTAAGTGGCTTAATTTTGTCAATTGGGTTCTGTTGTGATATTCCAGGCTAGAGCAGGAATCACTGAGGTGCATTTCTTGCCCTTCAACCCAGTGGGTAAACGCACAGCTATTACCTACTATGACAGCGAAGGAAATTGGTACAGATGCAGCAAGGGTGCTCCTGAGCAAGTAAGGGATTCATTTCATTTGCAAAATATTGTGTGTGTGTGTCTATGTAAATTATACTAATAGTAATAAATCACTTTAATCACCATGAAGTAACTATTGTTTTACTTTATAATACAAAACATGATATCTGACTAGCCATGCATGCTGTATATCAGATTATTGAACTTTGTGAACTCAAGGGAGAGACTTTGAAAAAGGCTCACAGCATCATTGATCAGTTCGCTGAACGCGGTCTGCGCTCATTGGGTGTTTCCCGCCAGGTGAGTAAATGGTCTTGTATCCTATGTAGCACCAATACTTGTGATTGAAAGTGTGTCTGATGTTCAATTCAATACAACATAAGATATCAATATATCTTACAAACATTTTGCTTTTGGTTGAATAGACTGTTTCAGAAAAGACCAAGGAAAGTGAAGGAGACGCATGGGAGTTTGTGGGTCTCATGCCACTCTTTGACCCTCCAAGGCATGACAGTGCTGAGACTATTCGACGTGCTCTTGACCTTGGCGTTAATGTTAAGATGATCACTGGTGACCAACTTGCCATTGGAAAAGAAACTGGTCGCAGACTTGGAATGGGAACCAACATGTATCCTTCATCCTCACTTCTTGGTGATAACAAGGACCCTGCCATTGCATCAATCCCAATTGATGAGCTCATTGAGAAGGCTGATGGATTTGCTGGAGTCTTCCCTGGTAATTAATTAACAAGATTACCAATCTCAGCCTAATAATCACTTTTAAGAATTTTTATCTGTTTGTTATAGTTTTTTTAAAAATAAATGAGAATCTAAACACTGCTAAAATTATGAAGCTGTTTTGAATAGATTGTCTTGAAAACCACTTTCGATTGATGATGTTTTTTTAAAAAACGATTTTCATGATGATAAACAATGTGAATTTTGTACAAATTATTATTAAGAGGGAAATTACAAACTGATATTTTTTCATATATGCAGAACACAAGTACGAGATTGTGAAGAGGTTGCAAGATAGAAAACACATTTGTGGTATGACTGGAGATGGTGTGAATGATGCACCTGCATTGAAAAAGGCAGACATTGGTATTGCCGTTGCTGATGCAACTGATGCCGCAAGGAGTGCCTCCGACATTGTTTTGACAGAACCAGGTCTAAGTGTGATTATAAGTGCTGTGTTAACTAGTAGAGCCATCTTCCAAAGGATGAAGAACTACACAATCTATGCTGTTTCCATCACCATCCGTATTGTGTTTGGATTCATGCTTGTTGCTTTGATATGGAAGTTTGACTTCTCACCTTTCATGGTCCTCATCATTGCCATCTTGAACGACGGAACCATCATGACCATCTCCAAGGATAGAGTGAAACCATCACCAGTGCCTGATTCATGGAAGCTCAAAGAAATATTCGCTACTGGAGTTGTTCTTGGATCTTACATGGCCATCATCACTGCTGTGTTCTTCTATTTAGTTCATGACACTGATTTCTTCACAGTAAGTAATTCCAGCAGTTTGAAATTCAATACTTCAATACTATTTAGTTATTTTCCCATTTGTAAATTATTACATAACATGACATGTTTTCTCTCATTGTGTTGTTTCAGAGAGTTTTTGGTGTGAACCCAATTGCAGACAGTAACGATCAACTAAACTCAGCTCTGTATCTTCAAGTGAGTATTATTAGTCAAGCACTAATCTTTGTGACAAGGTCAAGGAGTTGGTCTTATGTTGAACGCCCTGGCTTGTTGCTTGTCGCTGCCTTCTTTGCTGCACAATTGGTTAGTGTTTTTTTCTAACCTACTATTTCATGGTTCTCTAAAAAATGTGAAATTAATCATAATTTATTTATATTTGTGAATTATTAAACTTAGGTGGCCACTGTGATTGCTGTGTATGCACACTGGGAGTTTGCTAGAATTAATGGTATTGGATGGAGATGGGCTGGAGTTATCTGGATCTTCACCATTGTTACTTACATTCCTCTTGACATCCTCAAGTTCTTAATCCGCTTGGGATTATCAGGCAGGGCATGGGACAACATGCTAGATAATAAGGTATAAAAATCACAATTAATTTCCTTAGTATTGTAAATTCAGATTGAAATTTATTACTGGTGTATACGCGTTAGTCTCGCGGCAATGCAATGATTGTGTGTTTTTGCTATGATTGATTTTAGACTGCCTTCACAACAAAGAAGGACTATGGAAGAGGACAGAGGGAGGCTCAATGGGCTTTGGCTCAACGCACACTCCATGGTCTCCAAGTTCCTGAAACCCACAAGAACAACAACAACCACCACGAACAATCCGAAATTGCTGAGCAAGCCAAGAGACGTGCTGAGGCTGCCAGGTTCAGTTCTATAAAAATAATAATACATCTAAATGAAATGGTAGTTGATTTTGGATTAGTATTATTTACTATAATTTTGATTAATGTTTTCAGACTCAAGGAGCTCCATACACTCAAGGGACATGTTGAATCTGTGGTGAAGTTGAAGGGTCTTGACATTGATACCATCCAACAACACTACACACTCTAAATGAATTTTATGGAATATATAAAATATCCACATGATGTATTATAACTGAAGACGGGACCAGAGCTTAATGGAGCAGATGAAACTAAGTATTTTATTTGCTTTATACATTCCCACTTATTCCTTAGCACAGATGCGATACCATTATGCAAAGCTATAAAATGTACCTTGTAGCTGGTCATTTTTCATATACCAGTGAGGAAATAATAATAATATATATATTGAAAATAATTTTGCAGGCATTTTGTTTTTACTTACAATTTTTTACCAGTACATATTACCCCTGCCTCATTTTTTTTATACGAAAATGCTAAAGTGAAAGAAAGAATTTTCGTTTGACTCCAACAAATTTCTTAGATACATTTCTCGTCCATCCCTAGTGCTTTTTTTAAGGCCATTATGCTTGTATATATAGAGAATTAAAATTCTGAGTTATTATAAATAAAAAATACAAATAAACTATTATAAAATAAAGTTATAATTGTGCCACAAACTATTTCATTACATTTTCACCATATTCATGAATGTTTTTGTTACTAATAAATGGCTAAAATATATTTTAAAGAAATTAAAATTGTGATGGAAATCATGCATTAATCAACTACCACAGGCATTTTTGGTTCTTCCTTCAACTACCTCATAAAAAATCAAGCATTTTATTTTATTTTTTATTTTTTATTAATTAATATTAATATTAATAATAATAAAATAAAATAAAAACTCACATTGTTTGCCGCCAGTGTGAAATACGAGTTCCCGCGTAAACCAGCTTCCTATATATTTAATGAAAAATGAAAAATGAAAAAGAATTAAATACAGCAAAATCCCCATTCTCAGTTCCAAAACCAAATCCCTAACTTCCTCTTTCTTTCTTCAATTCAATTCAATGGCGCCTCCCAAACTCACCGACTACGAACGCAAACGACTCGAAAACATTCGCCGCAACAATGAAATGATGGCCAAACTCAAAGTCCATTCCAAAGTTTCCGAACTCTCCAACCGTCCCAAGTATTTTTCTATCTTATTTACTTCATTTTTCACTGCCAAATTTAACATTAATTTTCGCTTGAGATTATGAATAACATTTACATTTTTATTTTAATTGACAGGGTCGTTACCAAATCGTACAGTGTGAAATCAGAGAAAAAATCCAAAACAGAAACCCCTGTGGTTATCAGACGCTCACTTCGAACAAGAGGTATTCCACCCGATTCTAAGGGTTTAGATTTAGATGCTGCTTCAGATTCCAACCCTCTCATTCACAATTCCCCCCCAAAAAATGATTCTTTGGTTCAAACTTTGGGTCCTATTCCCATGAAAGATGCTTATAGAGGCACCAATTCTGATAGATCTTTCATTGAATCGTTGGTTAACGTGTCCACCAAGGAATTTTCAGAAGAAAAACTTAATGGGAGTGTAAAAAAGAGGAAAATTGAGTGTTCCCTTAAGTTGGAATCTATGTCGTTGGATCCTGAAAATATAGCGCGTATTGTTCCTGGAAGGATAACCCAAATGAAGTTTTTTCCCTCCAATGATAGGAAGATGGTTATAGCGGGTAACAAATTTGGGGATATTGGGTTCTGGAATGTTGGAGAAAGCGATGTTTTTTTATACCATCCACATCAGGCTCCCATTTCTGGGATATTGGTTCAACCGCATTGCTTGTCAAAGGTGTGTGAATTCTAAATTCTGAAACAGTCAGTTATTTTTCCTTACCACATGTTTTGATCGAAGGTTTTTGGAGAGAAATGTTTTGAATAGTTATTGATATATTTTTGAGATTTTAAGAAAATTGATAGAATACCATGTTAGATTAGCGCACATAACATTTTAGTTTAACATATTTAATTTTAAGAAACATTTTATTGCTTCTTAATTTAGAAAATAAAAATAAGGAATTCAGATTTTCTGCAATGAGGGATCCTGCATTCACACAATTGAAACATCGGTGGTGGTAGTTCAATTGAGATGGGGCATTAAAAAGCAGATTTCTATTTTTAATTTTAAAGTTCAAAATCGTGAACTTGAATCTGGAATGGCCATTTGTATCCCAATTGCGTATATACCGAGAATCCCTAGCTGCATGTATTCCTGGTGCAAAAATAAGTTCTCCCCTCCAAAATCCTCTATCCATACAGTTTTTGTCAGTTGCAGAATTTTCTGATGTTATGAGAGTTGAAATTTTGTGTGCAGGTATACACAAGTTGTTATGACGGACTTGTTCGGTTGATGGATGCTGAGAAAGAAATATTTGATATGGTATATAATAGTGATAATTGCATATATGCTCTCTCACAGCCAAAGAATGAAGCAAACTGTTTATATTTTGCTGAGGGTTCTGGGGGTTTGACTGTTTGGGATAACAGAATAGGAAAATGTTCATCCAACTTGGATTTGCATGAAACTAGGATTAATACAATAGATTTCAACCCTCAAAGCTCTCATATTGTAGCTACTAGTTCCTCTGATGGTACTGCCTGTACTTGGGATTTGAGATGTATTGGTGAGTCTAAGCTCACAGCCTTGAGGACATTTGCACACAAAAGATCTGTGCAATCTGCATATTTCTCTCCTTCTGGATGTAACGTTGCCACTACAAGGTATGAAGCCTTTGTTCCATTTTTAATATCACTATTTTTAATACTCAAAGTGAGGTATAACGTAAGTTTGCTTACTTGCTTTGCCTATTACTTATTGTTACTAACTTTAGTCAGCAGGAAACATGATTACAAAATATGTTTTTTTTTCGAATTCCTAATATATTGAGTAGGGGTTTTGCTAATTGTGAATTTGATTGGACTGAGTTGATATAATCTCTTGATGTAGCATGGACAACACAATTGGTATATACAGTGGAGTTAACTTGGAGGATGAGACTTCTGTTTATCATGACAATCAGACTGGCAGATGGATTTCAACTTTCAGGTGCGAATGTTTAAGTTATGTTTCTCTCTTTTTCCATTTTCTGAACTTGCCCAAATGTGCAAAACATTTTCATATCAAAGCTGTGGGACTTAACACTAAACTCTTTGGAATTTGCAGCTGGTTTTTACATTTTCAATTAATTTCACTCTTCATAAGAAAAAATGAAATTTATTTTATTCTAGTTGACTTTGTTATCTTGATTTTGTGGTGGCAGAGCAATATGGGGTTGGGACGACTCATACCTCTTTGTTGGGAATATGAAAAGAGGAGTTCACGTCGTCTCGACGGTTCAAAAGGCGACAGTCATGACTCTACAGAGCCCACACATATCTGCAATTCCATGTAGATTTGATGCTCACTCTTCTGAGGTTGGGATGCTAGCAGGTGCTACTAGTGGAGGCCAGGTCTATATTTGGACATCAAGCTAAGATGTTCGTTCTACATGCACTTCAGTTGGGTGCAAAAACTTGTACCATTTTAGTGGGCCTATTCTGAGGCCTTTTTGTGTACACTATCATCTATATGCCAAGTTGCTAACTATGTATGTGTCTGCCGGATATGGCGATTGTGAGGGTGGGTAAGTGTCCCATGAGCCGTTAATGATCACTAATTAATGTCATTTTATTTGTTTTTATCTTTTTTTTTTAATTCCATTTTATTTGTTTTTATCAACTTAGTCACAAAGAGAATATTTATTAACACTTCAAAGAACCCAAATATAAAGATCTCACCAAATGCATCTATCAAGTGTATCAAATACATCCACCAACCACAAGAAATTGCTAGCTCAAAAAATGAAGAAAAGAAATTAAGTTAGTTGCTTAACAATGAGTCACGTTTTCAATAAAACCTGGGACTATAATATCATATCTAACGAGTACATGAAATAATCAACAACTTCAAAGCATGTAAGAAATTACCTCATTCAATAAACTTAAATTGAGGTTTCCCTGTAAAAGATTCCACAGCAAACATTGTACCTGGTTTTTGGTTAAGAATTCCAAAGATATATCATCATTGTACCTGCAAGCCATGCTATACCCCAAAAGGTCAAAGGAAAAGTCTCAAAGGGCCTCTGATAAATCTAGCAACACTAATACTGAATCCAATGATATTTGATATTAAAGCTACACCATTTTCTATTGAGTATACAATTCTACCAAAATTAGTAATTAAAATCCAAGCTACCGCCCATGCCTTAAATACAAATTGCTCTTACAATAAGATTCTATAATGGTTGTTTTACCAGACATTGAAAAGGAAACGATGCATCTAACACCAACATTTTTTTCAGCACTTAAGAGAAGGGAAACAATAAAATGCTTTTAATCATCCTATTAAGCCAAATACAAATATTTTACTCCGGAATTATTACCCATGATCTCCATCCTCTTGGAAATCAGTAACCAATGTTATGCAAGTATGAATATGATCCTGTATCTGGAATTGCATAATGAATTGTCACACTTATCTGTGTCACAACTCCATTTCCCATCAGTTTTATTGTTGGTAACCTTGTCAAACTACCAATTCCATATCCTCATTGGTATATTGCAGAAATCACCAATATTAGTTAACGAACCAATAAACATGCTTTGAAATGCATGTTGATGGTAAAAGGAACATTTTATAATTCTATTCTTATAGACATCTTGAGCTTGGGTTACTAAGTCAGAACACTTTATAATTAGTTCCCTTACTATTTATTGGTGAGTGATTTCACAGTAAGTTTTTCCAAATTTAACTCAAGTAACAAATGAGTAATTTTTCCAAATTTATCTCAAGTAACAAATGAGTAAAAATTGTTTTGTTAATAGCAAAAGAAAATCATTGATACTAATTTTAGCATTAAAAGATTATAAATTTAAATAAGATATAATGTCTTGTCATCAATTAGCCTAGCATATAAAAATCACTACTTCGTCTTGTAAATACAGCTCAAATAATAGGTAAATAATAATAGAATAATTTAAAATTGAGGCGAGAACTAACTTCAGATTTTACTCCACAAGGTATCCGTTAGATTCTTTTCCCTGCTTTTTGGAGTACATGATTGATATACACAGTACTTGCATATATATTGGCAAAAAGCTACCATCGAATCCTTACAGAGAAAAAAAAACCTTAAATAAACTTGAAGAATACAATCAGTTGCCCTTAATTCAGTCTTAGCATTATGCATGATTAGAAGACTGACGAATTATGCTTTCCTAAATACAACTCGCCTTTCTCGCCTGTACTCTACTTCGTCTCTCTGGTGCATGATTAGAAGAGCTCTTCTCACCTGTCAAATGTTATATGAATTAATAACAGTAAAATATATATACATGTAAGCTTTTGGTGAGAAGAACGTTGACAATAGACATTTTAGTATGACCAAAGAGGAAATAAAAGGAACATGTAAGCTTTTGGTGAGAAGAACGTTGACAATAGACATTTTAGTATGACCAAAGAGGAAATAAAAGGAACACGTAATTGCTTTAAGTTGTCACAGTTTTGTGCAGTGTTAACGTTCATTCAATCCCTAAGTCTGATTATCTGCAGGATTGGCACTTGCCAGTTGTCTCAGTAACAAGGTGATTTTATGTTTTGTAGTCTTTCTATATTTTGGTGTTTGTGTGCTTCTGATGGAGAAAACACCAGCTAAGTTTCTGAAAGTCACAATAACTTATTCTACATGACACCTTTGAAATATGTGTATGTTTCAAAAGTTTGAACCAAATGGGGACATCAAATTCTGGTTTTTAAGCTATGACAGACTTCTCAGTTAGATGGCTCCGTAGTACTTACAATGGAATCATTCATCCCCATTCTGCCGAGGTCGTCAATCAGTCTTCTTTCTGATATGTGGTTTCCAATCCCAACTCTTCTCTTTATCTGAATTTCTGCTTGCTGCTCAGTGCAAATAATTATCTGTCAGCATATGAAGCCTATATGGAAAAAAAGAGAGACTGTCTCATCACAAGACAAACCTGTATCTCATTTGCCATTTCAGGTGTAAGATTTATTTGTTGGTTTATTCCTGACTTAGCTGCATCCATCGTAGACACAGTGAAAAGCCTAATGGCTTCTTGCACATTCGCCTCAGTAGCAAGATGAGAACTGGTAGAAGAGTTAATTAACAAGATACAATTAGTCAAAAGAAGGATATATGGAGCATCAAAAGAACAAACTAAAAAGCCACACCCATAAAAAAACAGAAGGATGATTAATGTAACAAAATTTTGGTAATTATGGTTAAGCAAGGCATATTAAGGATTTTAACAGCAATACTTACAGTTTCATCTTTGCAAGTGCCTCACTCAACCTTACAATAGCTTCCAGCTGCCTTACAGTAATCGGTATTGCGGCAGCTTCTCCAGTTTCATTTGCTTGCTGCCTCATATCCTACATTTTTCCACAAGAAAAAGTGAATTACATTCTTATAAGCATATACATTTTACCAAATCAGCATTTAGAGGAGAAATATGGTTAGAAATGACACCCAACGAAACAAAATCAGAACCAATTAGCCTTCATCGTCATCAACTACTAATAACCATATGGCAACTGAAGGCTAACATTGCTTTTCCACATTAATTTGATAGCATATTAATGAATACCTGTCTGATTTTCACATAATTATTTTGCAGTAATTTAGCTGCAGCTTCCGATAGACGAGGGTGGCATTCAGTTCGACAATATTGTAAGTACCTATTTGGATAACAGTTCAAAGCTCATTCTCTCAAATAATTGGAAGAAATGAAAAGTCTGATAAAGTTCTTAGATAAGCATACCTCTTCAGCCAATTTTCTTCTTTGGAATGGGAAGTCCTATTCTCACCCATCGTTGCATGAGCTGATGCATGAACCCTTATGATATGACTAGCTATTATCTGAAAACAGAATAAGTCAACCACTGACTTGAAAACCATTGAACATGTAAAATACATTTCTGCATGGTCTGCAAAACTAGTACTTTAACGCCACAGACACAAATCAAGTCGCAAGCTGAATTTTGTTAAACATTAACTAGATAATTGTTTCAAAAAAATTACTTAAGATAACGTGCATTATCAACGTTTACAGCACAAGTCACAATACAAGAAATAAACAAATTTGATGAGGACAAGGTACATTCAGAGGAAGCAAAAGAAAATATCACATGCTGAGAGATGAGAACAGAAGTACAAAACAGTAGAAGTTACCTTATCTTGACTGTACATTCTGACGTCTTTCACTATGAAGATTAAATCAAACCTAGAAAGAATAGTTGTCTGTAAATCAATGTTATCCTGTGCAGTCTGGAGAAACATTTGTGACTCTTGTTAGTATCTTTTTATCATTATATGCTTTTTAAGAAACCCAAAATAAAATAAAAGAGGTGGTTATATAACAGTTGACCTTAAGGTCGTCATAACGTCCTGATGGAGGGTTGGCAGCAGCAAGAACTGAAGTCCTTGAATTAAGAACAGTTGTTATTCCTGCTTTGGCTATGGATATAGTTTGTTGTTCCATGGCTTCATGAATGGCCACCCTACATTACAGAAACAATAAGAAACTTCACCAAAAACACCCAATAATGTATTAAAAAAAACAACAAATGGTTTACACATACCTATCTTCTGGTCTCATCTTGTCAAACTCATCAATGCAGACGACACCTCCATCTGCCAAGACCATGGCTCCTCCTTCAAGATAAAACTCACGCTGAAATGCACAGACCAACAATTAGAGACTTCTCATTCAAGATTGATGGAGGACTACTTTATGATCATATCTTAACACCAAGTAGTGATGACAGAGTGACAGGCAGATATTTAGTATCTAATACAAACAATGCAGGAAGTAAAGGACTTACAGTGCTGCTGTCTTGGATTACAGAAGCTGTGAGACCAGCAGCTGAAGAGCCTTTTCCAGAAGTATAAACAGCAATAGGAGCGGTCTTTTCTACAAACTTGAGAAACTGTAATATGTAATCGTCACATAAGGTAGGGAAATGCAAGCTACGATGTGAATGAATTAATGGTTAAGTTATTCAAAGTTACTAGGTTAATTTTTAAAAATAGGAAAAAATGATTTAGCATTTCAAATTAAAAATCTAAAAATTAAGTATATACAGTGGAAAAACAATTACACTTTTGTATACCAAACCACAATGCATGTAGCATTTGTTTTAATGACTCAACTGGCACACAGCAAAGGAAGAACTAGTCTACAGGAAAAAATACAAAAAAATAACCTGTGACTTTGCGGTAGATGGATCCCCGAGAAGCAACACATTGATATCACCTCTTAGTCTCACTCCATCCGGCAAATTCTGCTTGCAAGGAAATTCACCATATGATCAGCGGGTGTAATGAATTTATTGTTACTCTCCAACAAAAAATATGGGTACTCAAAGACAACAACAATGTACCTTTCTTGACCCTCCAAATAGAAGACAGGCCACAGCCTTTTTGACATCTTCATGCCCAAATATAGATGGAGCAACCTTGGAGCATATATTTTTGTATGCATCAGGGTCAGCTGCAAATTTTTTGAATTCTTCAATCTGTTAAAAATATCATCATTTGTATCAGTAACATCTATAGATGAGGATTATCTAAGAGTAGGAATGAAAATTCAGTCTTGGTTCTTATCAAATATAGAAATAGGATCATATACAATTCATAGAAGAACTGCAAAATCATAACTGGTATCTAGTATTGAAGTGAAATGGAAAAATGCTTAAAACATTTATAACCTAATACAGTTAGTTTAGAAAAAACTAGTTTCACAGGAACAGAAAACACTATTAACATTCATTCAGCTTCAATGCGATATTCAAGGAGGCAAAAAACAAGGAATAAAGCACAGAAGTAGTCAATTTATAATTGGTCAACACTAACTTCTTCTGTTGTAAATGCAGTGGGACCTCGAGACTTGGCTTCATTTGCATCTTCAATTCCTACAACCCTAATATAAGGCTGTCTAACAGCAACTGCTCCTTTGTTGCTGCATAAAACACAGAATTTGATTATATTGACATCAACAGTAGATTGGACAATGAAGAAATCTAAGTGATGCTAAAAAAAGATGATTAATCTCACGATGTAGAAGAGTTGGAAGCCTGGAAAATACTATAGATTCCTATGATGGTTAATCTTGAGCCAGGAACTACTGTCTGAACAAGATGTCGATCAACAGAGAGAAGAAGGTTTCTAGGAAGCTCTCCAGTTGGAACATCCTTCAATAGCCCACATAAAAATGTCATATATAATTATCATTCAAATTATCTTTAAAACTTTCTTTCAATCAAATTTATATTACTACCTCCGGATTTTCTTGCAGCTTCAAGGTTTGTTGATCAACATACTTGCTCTTGTCAGGAACAATAAGCCACGGATCTATTGGACAAGGTTCTTCTCCAGGCTGCAAAAGAAAACCATTTTATCTTGGAAGAGATAAGAGATAATATCCTAAAAAATGCAAAATAAAGAAAACTAAAGTAACCAGTGCAAAATAAACACAGAGACAGCACGAACTAAACCTGAGGAACATGATCACAGGAACGAGGAACAACTGCTCCCCCAAGTCCTGGGCGACACGGAACTTGCTTCCCCTTCTTACAATTCTTACATATAAGAGTGACATATGTTGCCTTTGCCTTAGTCCTGGATGCAGCAATAGTTATCCCAGCAACTTTAACAAGCTTTGATATGTATTGAGCCTGTTAAAAAGATAAATAATAAATAAAAAAATCAACTTGTTGCAACGACAGATAGAACTAAATGCTTGAAATCTATGAAGCACTAACTAAAACACGAACATCAAACACGACACTGACACTAATGTATTGGAATTAAATGTGAGTGGTTCATCACTAAAAATGAAAGAAATAAGAAATGAAATGTAGCTAAATATAACAGTGCTAAATTGTTCGAGATTCAATCAGATAACCGCTTTGATATTTGTAGGTTATTGCCCGTGCCAACAAGTTTTATGGCAACTGGGAAATGTCTCGGTTGGAACCCTAAGTATCTTCGTCAAAACATAAAATTAAAAATCACAACGAATAATCAAACACTGAATTAGGTGAAATCCACTCACACCAAGGGATCTCATTGAAACAGGATCCTCCTTAGAAGTAAGGAGAATCTGAACATCACCAGGAGCAGCATCTTCCATAACTCCAGTATCTCCAGCCACCTTAGTCTTCAAACTCACTAGTACTTGTGCCGCCGCAGTTTCAAACTACAAAACAAAACAAATTCAAATCAGCATAGAAAATAGAGATCAGAAAAGTAAACGAAAACAGTGAGAGAGGGAAGTACCAACGGGAGGAAATCGGCAGGGGCAGATCGGACTTTAGAGGGAAGGTCGGGATCAAATGAATCGAGATCTTCCATATCGATGACAAGGAACTTAGGGTTATGAAGAAGGCTCTCTCTGTAAGGGAAGACATTGTTACCGGTCTCGAAGTTTCGGATGAATTCTTTGAATTTTTGGAGGATGGTGTGGTTGGAGGCGGCTGCTGCAGCTTCGCCGCGGTTGTCATCCCAAGAGTGTGCTTGGTCGCTGTAGTATACACCTCCTTCGTCCCAACCTGACATTTTCTCGATCTCCGATGAGAGATTCCTTTTCGGTTTATGTTAGGGTTTCGGTTTGTGTTTTTTGGGAATGAAATGGGAAGAATAAGAAGACGGGTGGTTTTTGGCGGGAATATTGTGGCGGGAAAATGTAGCAGGTGCGCGAGATAGAATGTCGTGGCGCGTGACCGTACGACAGTGGCCCCTTCGTTTCAATTATTAGTTAAATAATCAAGGCTTCGTTGTTAATTTGGTCCCTTAAATTTATTTTAGATTTTAATTTGATTTCTTGCATTTTAAAAGTTTTAAGTTGCTCCTCATATTAGTCACTTTTGTATAAATTCATCATTTCTATTAATTTTGTACTATTTTCTTTATTGCAAGTCATGTGGATAATGAGAATTCAGCGGGTGTTTGACGTGTGAAAATGTTTAAATTAAAAATTATAATTAAAATGAAATAATAAAACTAAAAATGAAATAATAGATTAAAAAATAATAATAATAACACTTAAAGCGTAAGTGTGTAGAATTCGTATGGTTTGAAATTGAATTCAAGAAAGGGAAGAACGAACGACAACAAAGGAGACGAGATTAGGGTTCGACGAAGGTGACAAAATGAGGTGGATGATGTGACACAAAGGAGGTGATATGCAACCTTCGTTGAGATGGAAATTGTACAGTACATTATTGTTTTATCATTTTAGATAGTTTAATTTGTGTTGTTATCGATTGTAGTTGTTGTCTTCTAGGTTTTAAGGTTTTTGTTGTCGTTGAAGGTTTATGTTTTAGGGTATTTTTTGTAGTTTAATGTGATATGTGGACAATGGTCCCGTGTTGAGTTTGCGTGTGTTGTCTTGTTTGTGTGATCCCATTTTTGTTTATATGTGTTCTTTTATTTGTTATTTTATAACGACCGATTCCTTTTTTGAATGTATTTCACTTTGGGGGATATTTTAGCAATATGAAAAACTTGGAGTATTTGGGACAACGATCAACTTGAAAATATGACCCAAATAAATGGTCATATGTTCGGAGGTGTTGGCTATTTTGGAAAGAAAAAAAAAGTGTCAAATGAGATCATATTTTAGGTATATGGTATAATGGGCCAAAAAAATGATTGGGATGTAGGCTTATGAAGTTGGTTGTAAGGGCAACTGAGATGTTCAACATAGCAAATGTTTTTTTTTTTGGAAATGTGCATTTATATGTTTATAATTGACCTATTTATGTTTTAGGGTGTGGTAAGTACCAAAAGGTGGTTATGGATAATGGTCAAGTGGAGAATGATGTTTAGAGTGAGGTATTTGGACAGATTGAATGGTCAAGAATACAAATAGAAAATGACAGTGAAGATTGTGCTAGAGGTATCATGTCTAAGGACTCTAAGGAAGAAATACAAGACGAATATTGTTTTGAATAACATATTTTGTTAGAGTCATGATAATAGAGGCAGGGGAATAGACAGTGTCAAAGCCTAAAAAGAAAAATAAGGCATCAACAAATGCCCAAGCCAAGAAAGGGAAGCCAAATAAGGAGTCATCAAGCTATTATTTGTATGATGAAAGAGATGTATCAAAGGAAATCAAACAAGTTGGAGAAAATAGAGGTTTAAGTGACGACGAGTATAATATTGATGATCTTGAAAGTGGTGGGAAAAGTGATGAGGAGGATGATGCGATGTCAATAACCAAATTTCTTACAATCAGTATGCCAAAAAAGATGTTTGACTTTAAGAGGGAACTTGATATATACTTTGTTTCAAAGCAGTCATTTGTAGAAGCAACGATAACATATGTTGTGCTGTCAAAGAGAAATTCGAAATTTATTAGGAATAATAGTGTAAGGACGAGAGTGATATGTCTAGGTGAATGTGGTTGGGAAACATTTTGTGCCAAGCTACATAATGAAGACACTTCGCAGTTAAGAAATATATATGACATACAAACTTGTAGTAGAAAGTTTATAGTTAACTTACTTGGTTCAAAATGGTTGGCTAAGAAATTACATTCAATTGTGAGGGAAAACCCAAATATCAAACTAAGTGACATACAAGAGAAAACTCAAAAGAAGTGGAAAACATGTATTACAAAATGTATGGCTTACATAGCAAGGGAAACTGATGTAGACTTGGTAGATGGTTCTTTCAGAAAGTAGTATACTAGGTTGTATGACTACTGTCATTAGTTGTTGAGATCAAATCTAGGTTCTACTGTGAAGGTTGTTACTGAACAATCTATTCTCACTGAAGAAGATCTACAATCACCTTTGAGGCCTCTAGTCCCTTATTTATGAAGATTATATGTTTGTTTCATTAGAAGCAAATAGAGTTTTAAGAGGTGCAGACCAATCATTGGTTTGAATGGGTTTTTTTATTTTTATTTTAAGAGATACTATGGACGACAAATATTGACAACAATAAGTAGAGATCCTAATGATCAAAGGCTTCCAATAGCGTTTGTTGTGGTCGAAGGAGAAACAAAAGATTCATGATCATAGTTTCTCCAGCTTCTTATCAATGATTTAGGTGGTAAAAAAATGTTGTAGTCCTTATACTTTCATAAGTGACCAACAAAAGGTAATTGTTCTTGTATTATTAAGGTTATCAAAATTTGAAACAGAAATACCATGTTGTCATGCAATTGCTGCCACACAAAATAAATATAAGAAGCTTGATGAACATGTTCCAAATTACTACATAAACGAGACTTATGAGGCATTATGCGGGTCATTAATATATCTTGTTAATGGTTAATCAGTTTGGACAATTACCCACTGCACTAATATGCAACCACCATCAATCAAGAGATAATCTGGAAGGTCAAAAAAGAAGAGAAACAGAGAGCCAAATGAATTGATTAAAGATGATTCACAACTTAGAAACATTGGTCTCAATCAAAAGTCCATGAGGTGTCATCGAACTGGGCGCAACAAGTCAACCTGCAAACTACCATTCCACTTCCCAACTATGAACAAGCACCAGTACAAGCAAGCCAACAAACACCTACAACTGGGCAAGCACCAACAACTTGAGAAGTACCAACACTAGGGCCAACAACTGGGGAAAGCACCAACAACTACAATTGGATAAGCACCAGAAGGCAGTAAACAAGCACCAACAAGCCAACAAGGAAGAAAGCCATCAAACCAACCAACCAACAAGACAACACTAGCCATCAAGCATGCAACAACCAGCAAGCAAGCACCAGCCACCAATCAAGCATCAGCTAGCAAGCCTGCACCAACCACCAAGCAAGCACCACCAAGCACGCCTACACCAATCAGCCAACTTGCACCACCAACAACTGCAACCCAATAAAGTATCAACAAGTTAGTCAGCATAATCACAAACTGGAATGACAAAATCACAAGCTGCGAAGAGACTAAGACTTGAACCATCACTTGCGACAAGGATATCACCAATCAAAAGAATGAGGTCACAATAACCACCATTCAAGGCACCACGAGTTGCACCAAAGGCACCATCCAAGCGAACTTGATATATTATGTAATAGCTGTATTTTGGAACTTCATTATATAACTATTTTGTCGTTGAAAGTACATGGTGCAACTCTTTTATTTTGAAACATCACGGAGTTTGACTTTATTTTATTTTGGTACATCATTGTGTAATAGCCTCATTTTGGTACTTTTATAATTATGAAATCTATGGCAAATTAATGTGTTATTTTTTCATTTAGTCAAGATATTGATACCAAATTATTTCATTGTATAGATTTTACTCATACTAAGATCAATTTGTATAAATTGACATATTTTCAAATTTCACTACATTCAACCAACTAACACATTAAGTCAATGAACCAAACTCAATTAATTACATTCATCAGCTTAAATACTTCATTACATTAAAATACGTTTTCAAGCTTCATTGACACCAAACTAAAACCAACACATTAAGTCATTGCATTACATTACATTGACACCAAACTAAAACTAACACATTAGGTCATAACATTACATTGACACAAAAACAAAGAAACAAATTACTCAATTTTATTGCACAATCATTGACCAACCCAAATCAAAACAACCAAAACGTCCAACACAAACAATTTTAAGCCATCTTTTGGTCCTCATCAATTATTCTTTAAGCATCACATTATTTTTTCTCTGTCTTACAATTTTCATGTCCCTTTCTTGATCTCCAAATCATTTTCCTTATCTTCAACCTTCATTTCATTGTCATCAACCTTCGATGCATTTGGCCAGTTTTCATCATTAGCACCAATTTCCACATTATCAAACCCATCAAAGTAATTACATCCAACATAATCATGACCCTGTAACCCATATTTTGTATTAAATAAATCTGTACATAAATCAAATAATTCTCATAAATCGAATGCAAAAATCAAATACAAAAATCTAAAATAGTAAACATACCTTGTAATTCTTACATCGCCAAAATTTTCGACCATAATTTTTAAACATTTTTGCAGTTCGAAGAACACAGTATTCGCTGCAATTGCAAGACGATGAAGATATAATCCAACGCCTCCCAAACCAGTCTCTGTTACAAGGTTGCGAACTTGAAAATATTTGAAGACGATGATTTGGTTTCGATACAACACTGCTCGAAGACATTTTTGCTTCTTATGGAACACAAATCGCACCCCAAATTCGTCTCTTTTACAAGCTTGCGAACTTGAAAATCGCATCCTCGTTCTGTCACTTTTGTCGAACCCATATCTCGTCTCTCTCGTCGTCGCCACCGTTTGTTCTTCCCCTTCGTGAGTCTAGTTTCAAACCATACGAACTCTAGACACTACATTTTAAGTTTTATTATTTTATTTTTTAAAAAACTGTTATTTCATTTTTAGTTTTATATTTCATATTAATTATAATTTTTAATTTAAACTTTATACGGCAATTTTAGCGGCAAAATTCTTTCTCGTTCTTGAATGAACGAACCCAAAAATTTGTAGACCACATTGCTTGGCAAAGCAACGTTCGTGGGATAAACTTTTTTAAAAAAGAAATATAAAATATTGAAAATGACAGTTGAAATAACGATTGTTACAATTTTTTTATAAAACGGGTTCTATAAATTGTGGTCGTTTTAATATAGCCCTGTTGAAACTATTTAGTTACACATAAAATTTTAACATTTACATAATGTTTTTTACTCAATATTTACATAGTATTTTTTATGACGGGGATATTTATATAATGCTGAAAATTAAGTTGTGGGTTAGTTTCTCATTTTGGGCCATTAGTATATTATTTTACTGATTTGATAATTAATAAATCGATAACACTTGATTGGTAATAAAAAATAATTTCAAACAAGAAATCAAACATCTCTTATTAAGTATCATGTATGGAATGAAAAAAAATAATTCATTCGTTTGTAAAATAACTAATTTCAAATTGATTATTATTTTTTGTTTTGAAGAAATTATTAAGTATTTTTTAATTTAAATCTCAATATATAACGAAAAACAATATATAACTCATTCTTCTATACTATGTTGTTATGGATCGGATCTAGAGTATTCTAATCCAAGTTCGGTATAAGAAATGTGTGACTTCGGATTGACTCGGCTCAATCAAACAACGTTATAGAAGATTCTTGAAATTAGGACAAGCCGTCGTCAAGAATGAGATCTGGAACTATGGTCCAAAGTAACTCATTTGACCTCCAATCATAGTTATTAGATAGATGTATAGGAAATACAGCAATGACACACAATAACTCGTATGTACTATTATCTTGAGCTACTTGATGACTTTTGTACCGTGATTATAGCTACCAGATAACAATCATTATTTCATGATTAGAAGAACATGTATCCTGCATCAGAGGGTAGTATGAAGATCATGGATGTTTCTCTAATGACCGTAATGAATACCTTCTAGAAACCTTAGAATTACCACTATTCATAAAATCGACACAAATTATAACTATAATATCTCTCACCTTATGATAAATTTTTACTTGATCGTTGGGGTATGTGTAGGAAAAACCCCAACGTAAAGCTGAAAGCAGATGATATGATACCTTCGATCGCCATTCACCATCGGTTCTTGGAGTCAAGTTCCAGTATTCACTATTCCTTCTATTGGATATATTCATTTATAAATAACTCAATAGTTAATAAAACAATTTTTTCATTATGATGTAAAAAGAGACATTTAAAAACAAAGCGTATTTCCAAAAAAAAATGTTTTAATGACTAATGAGTAAATATTGTTAAATCTTTAAAAATGATAATTCGTTGACCAAATAAGAGAGATTTTGAATTTCTTTCATATCTTCTTTTTATTCAAAAATCTTCATTATACCTACATTAAAATTTATATACTAAAATATCCTACCTCTTTTACCTTCGTGAGGTCGCAAGACGAGGATGCGATCACATGAAAGATATTTTTTTTTCAACCATCTATTTATTTATTTATAACAAATGATGAATTTTTAGTTTAATAAATCAAAAATAATAAAATAATTAAAAAAACTAAATTATATTAATAAAATCAAAGAAAATATATTTAATGAAAAAAAAATACATTAAAGTTAATGCGATTGAGTAGATGTACCAGAACAAATAACGCACTATATTATTTTAACCACTCCCTCGTATTTTGTAGTGTATTGCAGATGGTAGCCATAACTTTATTCTATTTTATTTGTTTTGTCACATCTACTCAATTACATTAACTTTGAATTTTTGTCTCCATTAAATATATTTATTTAATTTTATTAATATAATTTAGTTTTTTGAATCATTTTTTATTTATTAAATTAATAATTAATCATTTGTTATAAAAAGATGGTCACATCCCATAATGTGATCTCAAAGAAAAAAATCCTTCAGATTGTCGTATCCTCGGATTGTGACCACAAGGTAAAAAAAAAATAGAAAATTTTGGTATATAAATTTTAATGTAGGATATAATAGAGGGTTTTGAATGAAAAGATAATATAAAAGTAAAATATCCTAAAAGGGAAAATGAAACGTTTTATTCATTTTATTTTATAGAAGAGACACCAAATTAGCGCACTAGGCGATTAAGAGCGGAATTATTACAATCATTCTTCAAAAGAATGTCAAGTAAAGTATTAATAGAACTAAAAGATATAAGAAAAAAGGTGCATGTTGTCCGAGGTGGGCCAATAAATCCACACAACTGTTAGATTTTCGGAAGCATTGAGAAACAAAAGCATTCCTATTCAGAAGATGGAGAAGATTTGAAACCTCTTTCAAAGTAAGAGAATGAGGTTGATCCTTTTAGAATAGTCAAAGCTACTATAAGAGAATTAATTTTGTTGAAATTGTGAGATTTTAGACAACAGTGAAGAGAAAATGATAAGAGCTTGAATATTATTAATAATAGTCATGCTAACTTGATTACAAAAGATTAAATATTAATCCATATTTAGAGAGATACATAGACTCAATCATAAATCAACAACAAATCATACTAATAATTAGAGAGTTTTTAAAGATATCTCTGATTATAAATTGATTATAGAAAATAGCTCAAGATACTATAATATAATATAAAAGATATTATATAATATTCTAACACTCCCCCTCAAGTTAAAGTTTACTAAGCTTTAGTTTTTTACAAAAGAACCATGTTTTGCTCCGCAGAATAAAAAAGTAACTCAGGGATGCAGGTGAAGGCGAAGAAAATTGCTATAATGATAGCCTAGTCAAATAGCTTGAATGATCATAGTTTGAGATAAATTTATGGCAAACAATCGAACTAAGAAAGGTTCATTCTTCTAAAAAAAATGCATTTAGAAACTTCAAACCAATAATACTACAGATCAAAAATATTTATACTTGAATCTGTTTCAGGGATAAAGGCGAGACCAGTACATCTGCGATAAACATGGGGCTAGTGCATTTAGGATAAATTGTCAAGCTAAAGTGTGAGTTATGAAAATAAAAGACACCATCAGAATGACCGTCAACGGAAAAATAAGTCATCACTAATATGATTCATATGTGGGAAAAGAGACACCACCAAAATTATCGCCGGTAGGAATAAAAGCCATTGCTATAATCTTTTGGTAAGAACTGAATTTCATGACAAACACTGAAGAAGAAACAGTGCGAACCGGAGAACTAGGGGTTGTTTGAACTAGGGCGCATATAACCAAGACTCAAAACTGAAAAATGAGGGATGGCCTGGAATTAGAAGGCCTATGCGAGTGCAACGAGAAAGGCCACATCGTAAACGAATGTCAAACACACTAGGGGGCAACATTTGGTGACACTCTTTGGAGTGTGGGCCAATATGAAATAGGCGAAGTTGATGGAGTGGTCATTCGCCAGAAAAGCTGTTGAAAACAAGGGAGACAATGGTGGTAACGGTGGATTTGGACGAAATAATGGCGATATCGTTCAAGAAAAATCAAAATAGGTTCTGGATACCATGTTAAATTTGTGGGATTTTAGATAAAAGGTGGAGAAGAAATGATAAGTACTTGAATATTATTTATAATAATTTTATGGGAAGAACTTGATTACAAAAGACTCAATATTAATATCTATTTATAGAGATACATAGACTAAATCCTAAATTAGAAACAAATTATAATAATAATGAGATTTTCAAAATATCTCTATGACTATAAATTGACTATAGGAAATATCTCAAGTTACTCTAATGTAATATAAAAGATATTATAAGATATTATATAATATTTTAACAAGTTTTAAAAATGACATGGGATAAAATCATAGTGCGAGCCAACCTAATGCCATGCAACAAAACTCACATCTCAACACAAAAAAATTCTTATTCCCCAAGTTGTAGTACAAACTTTTGATGATTTTGCCATTGGAGTTGCGGTTAAGACCTTCATAGGCTGAATTACCAGTAATCTAGTCATGTGAACCATCCGCATTAACTTTGTAGACTCCCTCGGATGGAAGCTTCCATTAAACCAAATGTCTATTAATAGTGGGATCTAGGTACTCTATCAAGTTTGCTGATAAGACGTCATACATCTTACCTTTCTGTTATCTACTTCAAAAAGAAGTGAGAGTGGAAAAATAAAAGAATGAATGAAAAACTCTAAACAACAACAACCAAAAACAATAAGCACGAGCAAAATACAAAAAAAAAAAAAGACAGAAAGAAGATATACAAACAAGAGAAATGGAAAAAAGAAGGAAAAAACCCAAAAAAAACATAGATCAAAGAAAGAAGAGCATGTGAGTCTTGAATCACCCACATGTCAAAGCAACATTGCTTCCTCGTCTCATGTTTGTCTACTGTTGTGTCATCTCAATTGCGTCGTTGATGTCATCTCTCTGAAATTGAACGGGAGATGAAATTGAACGGGAGTTTCACTCTGGGGGTGGGGGTTTCAGAACCGATCTAGATTGCATGCAATTAAAACTACGTACAGTCATAGAGTTGGTACGATTTTGGTCATCTGATTTATATTAAACAATTCAAATTTTAAGATTGAATTTTATATTTAATAAAAAGGATTAAAATGACATTAAAATTTAAATTGTCTTAATTAAATGGCCAGAATCATATCGACTGAGGAGGTGTTAGATCTAATGTTGAAGTTTAAGAGAAGGTTGTATCTTTGGAAAAATAGTGCAGATTACAACATAATATTTCAGAAATAAATATTTACATTTCACGTGTCATGCGTTATAATTAGAAAACAAGAAGAAAAAAAATGTAAGGGACCTTATAGTTACAGTGATAAAGTAACTTAGTCACAACAACTTTTCAAAAAAAAAAACTAAGACAACAACAAAAATATTATTATACAGCAATCACATTTCCATTTGGGGACCCTCAAGGTTTTACTCAACCTGTAGTATATATGTTTTTTTTTTTTGGTTATAACTAAACCATCCAAAAAAGATTTTCCTACACCAAATTGTCTCGGATTTATGTCACATGAGCTTGCCAATTTCCATTAGCATTATGTACTATGCAGGTATCCTTCCTTTTGCAGGTACCAAAATGCACCCTCTGCCGCACTATCTGCCGCATCTTTCTTCTTCGGTAGAGGTTCCCCGAAAACCTCCAAAATCATATCTTGAGCCTCTTCTATCTCCATCGTTGCCTTGAAAGTGAATCTAAAACGAAGCAAAGGCAGTCAACACAAGATCTCTGATGTGTTAAAAATAAAATATATCTGAAGCAGTGATTAGTCTAAAAGTTTTTTATGTGGCATGATATCATCAGGAGTTATAAGATCGACTCGGTAACTGGAGGAGTTAAGGAGTGATCTGATAAGAACATAGAGATACATATTAACAAGATTAAAACAAAAAGATGATGAGGGGCTCACAACTTAAGGTGGTCTGGTCCCTCTTCCTTGCAGCATTCAAATTTAGGAGGTTTCCAGCAATAAGCAGCACATAATTCATACAATCGCGATCTTGCTGTTCCTTGGTACCAAATAATGTGAAACAATAGTTAGGATCAACAGAACAGAGGTGCCGGCTCAGCTCGGCTCCACTATTTGGCACAACAAAACTACTACAGTTTTTATGTTACCTGTCTTTGACGAGTCACTACCACAATCACGCTTTCGAGAGGTTTCTCTGAGCTTTTCCTTGGGAAAAGGTTGAAGCTGTTGGCCAACAGGTTTCACACATGAGGCGCTTTCATCGGCTACTTCCTGGATAGGGTGGATTTCTGGGTTAGACTTGTTGCATAGGTCTCCGTTAGCCATTAATTGTCCGATGGTAGTAGTCTCCGTCACATCAATGGGAGTTTCATCATAGCCAATGAGTTTTGGTTTTGTCTTAAATGTTGATTTCAGAACTTCTTCCAAAGTTTTTGTCTTTAGCTTCAACCCTTGAGCCTGCACATCCACACCAATTGCTACTCAAATCATTTAATTTAAATACAAGCATTATAGCTCCTGAAGTAGCAGGTGAGAAAGGTAAAATGCATCTCTCTAAATGATTGATATAATAATAACAATAACAGCAGCAGCAACATCCCAGGAATAGGCTTAATGTTGGAGAAGATATATTCGCATTAATTCATAGTTTATATCAATATTATTTTCGTGTATAGCAATACAACGCTTTATTAATTGTATTTACATAAACTCTCGAATTTGACAACCTTGAACTAGAGCATTTGAAGCTCCAAAGAAAATGCACGTGATTTAACCATATCATCGACAGAAAAGCTAGAAAAATTAATTACAATAATTGTTTACTTGAATTGCAACAGCAATACATACATACTCACATGTTGTGCCACCATGCAATGAGGAAATGCAAAGTTGGTGTTGAGAAAATGAGGATAGAAAATATTAGGAAAAAAAAAAAGCAGTTATTTTACCTTCAAATTTGAAAATAGTAGCTGTGAAGCAATTCTAGTAGCATCTTTTTTATTTTGCCCTGTCGCATACGCTTTTTCACATACATCGTTTCCGATGACTTTGGCTTCAACTGAAAAAGTTTTTGCTTGTTTTGATGTCAGAAGCTGCAACTCCAAATTATGACATTGGCAAAGTTCTTGCAAATCCCTAATAGGACTAAGCTGCAAACTTGATGAGAATTTCATGATTGGGTCCAAGAATGAAGTCATAATCTCCCAAACTTTATTCAAATCAAATCCTGAATCAAGAAGAACTGCACCAACACAAGATTCCACCAAATCACCTAGGGCCTGAAATAATCCATAATGTCAATTCTGACCTAATAACTTTTATGCAAATTACAAAGCAATACAAACCCATGACACACTTTTGAGCTTCTAGAACTACACATTAATAGAACTTCCTATAAAAGATGCACATGTCCATAACCCACACCGTAGAGCAGAAACTGAAATATAAATTTGTTATATTCCATTTATTTGCTCTTACAGATTCCAAGAATAATGTCAGAACATTCCCTCCTAAAATGATGTGTGTGTGAGTGTGAGTAGCATAATTCCCAGTAAAATACCAAATCAGAACTTTGAAAAGTATAAATACATTATACTTTAGGAACTTCATCTCACACAGGAAAATGTATTGATATATATATATATATATATATATATATATATATATATATATATATAATGAAAAACAGTACATGCATCTTGAGCTGCAATATTATAAAAAGGTCATAATATTAATATCTACCTTAGGACTTTTTGGCCCTCCAGTAGTGCCACAATGTGATACAGATCTTCGGATATAGTCCACATACTTTATTATTGCCTCGGTCAGAGGAGTTGAATCGCATAGAAGAAATTCATCAAAACAGCGATCTACTGCCACACAGGCGAATGCCTTATTATTGACAGATAATGATCTCAGATCCGTCAGTTGTCCGGGCTTCAGTTTGGGATAAGCTGAGTATAGATATGACGTAATCAAATAATCCAAGACAGCATCTCCAAGAAACTCCAATCTCTGTAAAGATTTATCAGGTTTTAATTAAATTAACGACGGAAATAGCATTCTCAGAGCTATAAAGTATATATAATAAAGCTTATCCGTAGTCAGAACTTTGGGAATCAAAAGAAAAGTGCTCACTCACTTTGGACTCAAATATAAGCAAATGTCAATTAATCTATCCACATTTAATGTTATTATTCTAAAAATACCCTTAAATTAATTCATTAGGGGTATGTTAGTAAATGTGTTTCTCTTTCTACATGAAATCAAGAAAATTAAATGCACTCAACTGTCATCCTTAATAAGTGCGAAAGTAGATTTTTTACTTAAAAGTGAGTCCAAAGTAGTACCTGATAACAGCCACCTCCATGCTTATTATAAGAAGGATGTACAAATGCCTGTAGAAGTAGACCCTTATGAACAAAGTGATGTCCTAACCTTTCTTCAAGGGAAGGAATGTCTACATCAGCAGAAAGAGGAAAATAGCCAACACTTCCGGTACAAATATTAACAACTTGCGAGGCATCAAAATTTACTTGTATGCCGATCCATGTAAGAAAGACAGTTGCGCCTTTAAAGCCACTATCAACTATGAATGCCCCCACCAGAGCTTCAACAACATCAGCAATTGTTTTCCTATGCAACCAATGGTGATTTTTATTACATCGGGTATTAGTTGCACTTCTTTTCTCCCCATCAGAATTTAAACATAAGTGTATGCTGTCTTCAGTTTCCTCGGTACAAACTCTAGGGCAAGGACGGCCTAACGCATAGAACTGGAAGGGATCAAATAACTGATCACATATATAAACCTGGAAGAGGGAGCAAAGAATAAACATTATACGGGTTAAGTCATTATATAAAAATATGCATTTTAAAGCTTGACAATTGAACTTGTGATAGAAAGAAGTTACTAGGTTATTAGCTTTACTAACTTGTTGTACAGTTAATTTCTATATCATAGTTAGGGGTACTTCGGTAGTTTCAATCCTCGCTTAAGAATTGTATGTAGGTTTGGGTGTATGTTATTCAATAGTTATTCGGTCTTACCAAAATGTCTAGGAATTAAAGGATTCAAATCCCTCAAAAATTGTTTTTCGTTATCAACATAATTTTAGCATATATATTATTTATCGAAAAGCATATCTATTAGTATCTAGTTACTGACATTAGTTCACATGCATATCATAAATCCAACAGAAGATCAATTTTTTTATTTTTTATTATTTAGGTAATGAAAAAGAGTATAGCTTTACCTGCAAATTGCGCCTAATAGCCAATTTGAACAAATTGGAATTGTTTACAACACTGGAACGCTTGCTAGTGAGGTCTCCTTCATGAAAGCTGTCATGCAAGAGGAAAAAATGGCGTGCAACAGCAAATTTAAGGAAAGCGTCGCCAAGCACTTCAAATCTCTCAAGGGAAAAGTGCTCCTGACACTTCTCGGTGGTGAGAGCCTCTAGAACCTAGTAGTTATTCATAATAATTGTTAGTAGTTGTAACATAGTAATTATTTTCCTGTTCGATGAAAATGAAAATAACATACGCATTTACTACGGACTTACTCTACGGGCACTAATTTCAGCTGCCTCAGGGAAGGAGGAAGATAGCTGGTGCTTCAGTTCAATCGCAACCAGCAAGTTTCCAAGACGATGCATAATTGAAGGTAGCAAAGAAATGGAGCTACCAATATCCTTTGAAAATCCTACTACTTTTAGTTCGCATAGCTCAGGAGGCAAATAAATTAAGTATTCCTCTAGCTCATGTGGTTCTGTCATTGACAAATTAGAATCTACAATCATTTGGAGAACAATCTGAAGAATTATCTGAATACAAGATAAATCCAAAATTCAACATGCCTGTCAATACAAAAAATTTAAGAAATACACGTGCATCGGTAGACTATTAATGATTTTATGGTAGTATATCATGTATATGTGGGAGAACCAATTAGAAGCAATTTAATTTAGGATTGTATATCTGTATTATATATCATCATAATTAATATTAACACTAAGTTTGTTTATTTGTTATGCAGACTGGTTCAGATAACCAATTTTATCTCTATTGTTGTTCGACTTCTTAAGATAATTAAATAACCCTAGATGGAAGAGGGCTGAAACTAGCTGTCATGGTTTCATAAAGTTATCTATAACTATATGTACATCCACACAACCTATTGGACCTGAAACGTGGAAAAAATGACAAAGCATACTAGCTTGTAAAAAATTCACGTATGCGAAAAAAATTTAATCACTCCGATAAACAAGATTTACCACAAAAAATAGCATATTCAACACAGTACCAGTACCAGCATGCTTGTGGTTTCGGTTGTGTAGCAGGTTGTGCAGATTGAAGAGTGGTTTTGCATGCAGAAGTGGTTGTTCAGGGTATTTGAGAGGAATGGAAAACCTGTCATCCAAGCATGCAAGATTTTGTCAAAGATCAGTAGAAATATACGACATTCTTACATATGCAAAATCTCCGATATCCTATTCTATCAGTTGATCAGGAAGCTTTAAACAGCTCTCATGAATCTAATGTTTTTATCAATAAAAAGAATTGCGGATGTAAAACAAAAAGTGAAAAACGGATGAATAATAATAATAACAACAACAACAACAATAATAGTTCATATACAGATACCTACTTTCCCATTAAGTGGTCTGCGTAGCTTGAAGTGCCTGAATCTTTATAAGGACTGAATCCATTCTTTTCATAGATAACATTTGTGACAAAAAAGAAGGACTTCTTATGCGGAACATACACTAAACTATCCGCAACATCTTTCGCAATTTTGTAACCATTGGCAAGTTGCAGATGAATATCCAAAGAGGTAACCTTTTTATCTGAAGTATTTTCTGGATTCCTGAAAATTGGTGAACAAAGGCATCTCTTCACTGTCTTCCAATCCACTTTCATCGCATCATCATATACTTCCAATATGACTGGAAGCAAAAGGTAGAAGGTAGAGTTGGGAGGCGAATTAGATTTGTCACCCAATTCTACAAACTTAGAATCAAATTCTAGTCTATCAAGAATAATTTTGAGGAACATTTCTTGAAAGTTTTCTGCCATCTTAATCTGCAAGATGGAAAAGCCCAAGCATTAACTTAAAGTTTCTGTTTTTTTTTCTTCTTAAAACAAAAGGTATTTACCTCATCTTTGTTGAATTCTGCAACTCCAAATGGAATAAATTTTGTCATCACAAATCTACCGTGAGCAAGATGAAGATCAACTTCCAGTTTCTCTGCCTCCATTGGAAGACGAGTCATGATGAATAAACCAAACTTTTTATAGACCCTGTCCTCTGGAGTGGGGCAAAATTTAATGTAGTAAGAGTTGAGATGAACAGTTTTCTCCTCATTTTTCCATGACTGTCCAAAGGCAGAAGGAACTCGCATCTCATATAATTCTCCTCTTGAAATGTCGTCTGCAAATAAAGGATATAGCACTCACACCATGACCATATTGTTTACACCCTTAGACCCATAAGTTAATGTAATCAACACAATAATAGTACTACCTCTGAAAACAGATAAAAAAAACTTCCTCAACAAGCTTAGAAGCACACGAAGATACAAAGAAGAGTTGAATTTTATTCCATTGAGTATGAAATATTTTGCACTATCTTTCGATCATGTGTTATCACATCATCAAAAGATCTGACTGTGATAATAACTGCCTGATAGGAAAAAAAAGCTTTCAGTGATGTGGCCACACATGAATGGATGATGGTGCAAGTTTTTACACTAACAATGAATCAACAATAAACTATCCAGAGAAAATAACATTTTAATAGGATAGTTACCAAAAAAGAACGACGCAACTAAAAATGATCAGCATGGAGGATTAGTCACTCTCATTCTTACACTCATAGACAAGTAAACATGCTCAACACTTAATTTCAAAATATAATGTATATAGTACATTTCTGACAGCCAAGTGAAAGATAACAAAATCCATGACTAATCAGAGTTCAGTGAAGTTTGACCTTTACACTCATCTGAATTAGAAGAGTCTAAAACCTTCTCTGGCTCTGCATCATTTTGCTTTGGCAAGAGACAATCATTCAAAGCACCTATTTTATACAGTTCTTCGATTGCTTTCAGACAAGCATCTCTTTTGGAAGCTTCCATAGACAACTGTGGTGTACTAACAATTTGGTGTATCGGAGCATTGGATGGCAATGTTATTTGGCAGACAACTCCCCCTAAATCATCAAAGTAAAAAAAGTTTGGCTTTGGATCAAAGAACCTGAAAAGATAGATTAACAATATTTTAAGACACATAAGATTTGCACTTCATTTCCCAGAAACTCTGTAGTGGAGTATATATATTTTGGATCAAACAAAGGTCAAAGATTAAATAAGCTCATACTCGTCATGTGGAAGCTTTGAACAATACTTGTGAAGCAATGAGATACTATATCCTGAACTGACTGAGGCACCAGATGAATCAACTTTGAATATTCTTTCCACGGGGGTTTTGTATGTCTCATTGGATGTTCGAACAGTAATTTCTGTGTTCATTCGGAATTCATCGTTCTCGAAACCACCGATTATTTCTAATTCCTTCTCATTGTCACTGCAATAATAAGATTCCAAAATAACCAAAAGATGGATTTGCATAGATTCCTTTTAAAATATCTTCATTGTAAAGGCCAGGTACCTGTCAACCAGAAATGCATATTCCGAATGAGGCATACGCGCACGGCCTCTTGACTGTATAAAGCTGGCAACAGTTTCTGGAAGATCGAACCGTATGACACAACCACATGTTTGAATATCAAGTCCTTCTTCACCCACTTTGGTGGCAATTAGTAGATTCAACTGTTCATAGTGTGAGCCAAATAAGCATGTTACTACCACTCAACTCTTTGACAAGCTAAGAAACATATTACATATTTATGCAGTAACAAAATTATTTTAATTCTTATTTAAGTGTCATCATTTACCAATTAACAACAATTATGCTTGAAATACATGTCTAATAGTGTTTGAAAGGTTCTGAAAAAGGAAATGAAGTGAAATAGTGGTGGCCCCCTGAGCATGGTAGAGAGGGGCGAACGCCCAGGGCCCATACTTAAGGCGGGTACCAATTTTTCTTTGGCTTAAATGCACTTTTAGCCCTCAAGTTTTTCAATTGTAGGATATTGATCTGTTGGATTCCAAAATTGTGGCTGAGAATAAGTCATTTATTGACTGGTTATTTTGTAAATAATTTATTATATTATATATGATAGCTATAGAGAATATCAAGGGACTTTGTACAGTAAATCCCTCCTATTTAATTCTGATTTATTTATTAGACTAGGGAATGCTGTATTTAAAAACCAGAATTGTAACCATTCTGATTCAAGAAATGAAAAGATCATTTCCTCAATAATTCACATGGTATTAGAGCAAACCTGGTCCAAGTAAGAAAAAAAAAAAACACCATTATTCCATGGCTAAAGAGAGCAGTTCAGTCACAGACCCAAACCCTAAAAAGGCAGCTGGAACTTCCACAATTATCACCCTGACCGAAAACACCACTATACCCATCACTGGCTATAAATTAAATGGCCAAAACTACACCCAATGGGCAAGATCTGTCCGGATCTTCCTTCAAGAAAAAGGGAAGGAAGATTACATCTCTGATGATGCTGAAGAGCCAGAGAAAAAGGACCCCGATTACCCAAAGTGGAAGCTAGAGAACAGTTTAGTCATGACATGGCTACTGAACTCAATGACCCCTGAAGCAGGCGAAAACTTCATGTATTACAGCACTGCAGCCGAGATCTGGAGCGTTGCCAAGGAGACATACTCAAATACTGATAATACTTCTGTCATATTCGAGATCAAGAGTCTCCTCCATGACCTGCGACAAGGAGACACAACAGTCACTGATTACTACCATACCCTCACCCGTTACTGGCAGCAGCTGGATACCTATGAGGATATAGTATGGAAATGCCCTGAAGACAGCAAACAGTACAAAAAACTGATGGAGAAAGACCGAATATACCAGTTCCTCCTTAGCCTGAACAAGAATCTAGATGATGTAAGAGGAAGAATCCTTGGAACCAAACCTCTGCCCAACATCAGAGAAGTATTTTCAGAAGTGAGAAGAGAAGAGAGCCGAAGGAAAGTCATGCTTGGAAGCATGGATCAGAGCTCATTAATGAAGGTTCAGCCTTGGCTATGAAAGGAAACTACAAAAAATCTAGAGGTTGGTATGATCACTGCAAAAAATCAGGCCACAAGAAAGAAACATGCTGGGTCATTCATGGAAAACCAGCAGACTGGAAACCATCTAGGAACAGGGACATTCACGCCCATGCTGCCACATCAGAAAGAGGCAAAGTGTTGGCAGCCCCAGCACCTGAACCAAGTCCATTCAGCAAGGAACAAATGGAGATGTTGCAAAAATTGCTACAACAATCCCTTCAAAACACAAGCACACACTCAACTGCTGCCTTGGCCCAAAAAGGTAATTATTCATGTGTTTATTTTGTTGACAAGGGAATATCTAACTCATGGATTGTAGACTTTGGAGCCTCAGACCATATGACTGGGGATATCACTCTATTTGATGAATATTCCCCATGCAATGACAATTCTATGGTACAAATAGCAGATGGCACAAAAACAAAAGTGATTGGTAAAGGCTCAATAATCATCTCCAAGGACATTACTCTTAACTCAGTTCTTTATGTTCCAAAGTTGAATTGCAACCTTTTGTCCATAAGTAAATTGACTCAAGATCTAAATTGTTTCACTAAATTCTTGCCTCACCTATGTGAATTTCAGGATTTGGATTCGGGGAGGAAGATTGGCAATGCTGAGGAATGTGCAGGTCTCTACTTCCTTCAAGCTAGTGAGTTCAAGAAGAGAAGAAATAATTCAGTCTATGTTGCTGCATCAAGTGGTGAAAACCTAGAGGATGCTGTCATGCTATGGCACTATCGATTAGGACATCCAAACTTTATGTACCTTGAAAAAATGTTTCCTTCTCTATTCAATAAAAATTCAAATTTGTTTCAATGTGAAATCTGTCAATTATCCAAACACTCACGCAACCATTATCCTTCTCAATCTTATAAATCATCCCAACCTTTCTCATTAATCCATAGTGATGTTTGGGGACCTTCCCGTGTTAAGAACATAACTGGTTCAAAATGGTTTGTAACCTTTATAGATGATCATACACGAGTTACTTGGGTATTCCTTATGAAAGAAAAATCTGAAATGGGAGAAATTTTTGAGAACTTCAACAATATGATCCAAACTCAATTCCAAACCAAAATCCAAGTCCTACGAACTGACAATGGCCGCGAATACTATCACCACTCCCTTTAATCTCACCTTCTCAAGCATGGAATAATTCACCAAACCAGTTGTGTGAACACACCACAACAAAATGGTATTGCCGAGAGGAAAAATAGGCACCTCATGGAGGTTACTAGGTCCCTTATGTTATCAACTAATGTACCAAATCATTTTTGGGGTGAAGCCGTCCTTTCAGCATCATATTTAATAAACAGAATGCCTTCTAAAGCCCTCAAGTTCAAAACCCCTTGCCAAACACTTTTATCCATTTACCCACACATTAAAATCCTTTCATCCATTCCTCCCAAAGTCTTTGGCTGCACTGCATTTGTGCATGACAACCAGCATAACAAAGGAAAATTAGAGCCCAAATCCCTTAAATGCATATTCTTAGGATACCCGCCAAATAAGAAGGGATACAGGTGCTACTGCCCCATAAGCAAAAAATTCTATCATTCCTTGGATGTAACTTTCTTTGAAAATCAACCTTACTACCCCAAAGTTGGCCTTCAGGGGGAGAGAGAACAAAACATAGCAGAATCCCAACCTTGGGAAACGGAACAACATTTGCAACATGAAATGAAACAGAATTTGCAGCAGCGCCAGCAGCAGAATTTGTAACATTTTTTAGAAACATAACAGACCTCCATACAACAGCAAGTTGTAGAACCAGAAATTGACCTTGTGACTGGAGAAACAGCAAAACCTGCAACCAGATCTGAGACAAAACCGGAAAAAGAACTACTAGTGTACACAAGGAAGAAGAAAACTCAAAGGGAGGAAGAAATCTATACATCTCGAAGGTCAATCCAAAATTCCGAACCTAATACAGACAGATCCTAATACAGATTTAGAAATTCTACCAGGTAATATTGTTTTTGAGCCTAATGATAATTGTGGTCTAAATGAGAGTGATCTTAACTTACCAATTGCTGTGAGGAAAGCAGTGAGATCATGCACTCAACATCCAATTGGCAATTATGTATCTCATAGAAATCTGTCACAAGAATAAAGGGCCTTCATCACCGTATTGGATAACATTAAACTTCCAAAAAATGTTCAAGAAGCTGTCCAACATGCTGAATGGAAGGCTGCAGTGGAAAATGAAATTAAAGCACTGGACAAGAATGGAACATGGAAATTTGTGGAGCTGCCAGAAGAAAAAAACCAGTTGGGTGTAAATGGATCTTCTCAATAAAGCACAATGCTGATGGGAGTGTAAATAGGTACAAAGCCCGCTTGGTGGCAAAGGGGTTCACCCAATCATATGGAGTGGACTATGAAGAAACATTTGCTCCAGTGACAAAACTAAATTATGTTCGTTTCATTATCTCCTTAGCTGTAAATCTAGATTGGCCCTTACACCAACTAAACATCAAGAATGCTTTTCTAAATGGTGAACTCGAAGGAAGAGGTATACATGAAAATACCACCTGGCCTAGAAACTCCCCAAACAATTGGCAAGGTATGCAAGCTCCAGAAATCACTTTATGGTCTTAAGCAATCCCCACAGGCATGGTTTGAAAGACTAACCCAAGTTGTTAAGGGTCACGGCTTTACTCAATGCCAAACCGACCATACAATGTTTGTCAAGCATTCTAGTGAAGGAAAGGTGGCAATATTTATTGTTTATGTGAATGACATCATAATCTAATGCGATGATGACAAAGAGATAGAAGAACTCAAGAGATTTCTAGTTAAAGAATTTGAGGTCAAGAACCATGGACACCTAAAATATTTTCTTGGAATGGAGATTGCTTGTTCCAAACATGGAATCTACATATCCCAAAGAAAATATGTGCTAGACCTGTTGGAAGAAACAGGAATGTTAGGGTGCAAGCCAGCAGATACACCGATGGAACCTAACCTTAAATTGGCAGAACAAGAAGGCAGTCCCCAAGTTGATAAGGAGAGATACCAAAGATTGGTAGGAAAGCTAATTTACCTAACTCACACTAGACTAGATATTGGTTACTTAGTGAGTATGGTAAGTCGTTTCATGAATAAGCCAACTGAAGATCACATGAAAGCTGTGACTCGAATTTTGCAGTATCTCAAAAAGACACCCGGGAGAGGTCTTCACTTCAAAAAGGACCCAATTAAGAGTGTGAAAGTGTTCACAGATGCAGATTGAGCTGGTTCATTGACTGATTGCAAGTCAACTAGTGGATATTGCACATATGTGTGGGGAAACTTGACTACTTGGAGAAGTAAAAAAAGTCGGTGGTGGCAAGAAGTAGTGTAGAGGCTGAGTTCAGAGCAATGGCTCATGGCATTTGCGAGGGAATTTGGTTACAGAGAATGCTTAAGGAATTAGGAGTACCAACAGGTTCCACCATGAGCCTATGGTGCGACAACAAGGCAGCCATCAATATTGCAAAAAATCCAGTCCACCATGACAGAACGAAACATGTGGAGATAGATAGACATTTCATAAAAGAAAAGATAGATGGTGGAATTATCAAGTTGGAATACATCCCTTCCCAGAACCAAATTGCAGACTTACTGACCAAGGCCTTTCACAAATCTAATTTTGAGAACTTAAGGTCCAAACTAGGCATGATTGATATCTACTGCCCAGCTTGAGGGGGAGTGTTGGATTCCAAAATTGTGGCTGAGAATAAGTCATTTATTGACTGGTTATTTTGTAAATAATTTATTATATTATATAGGATAGCTGTAGAGAATATCAATGGACTTTGTACAGTAAATTCCTCCTATTTAATTCTGATTTATTTATTAGACTAGGGAATGCTGTATTTAAAAACCAGAATTGTAACCATTCTGATTCAAGAAATGAAAAGATCATTTCCTCAATAATTCACATGATCCTTTTTTTTTTTGGCAATTTTGGTCCCTCAATTTTATCCCTTTTCAATTTATCAGTCCTCTAATTTTTTACCACTAATTTTGACCAGAACTAATGTGGGTTTTTTATTAATATAATATGTGTCTCATTGTTATTGGGTCAGATTGTAAATTAATTATTTGAATTAAAACAAAAACAAAAACAATTCAACGCACCCCTCAAACCTTCACCCTTCTTCCTTCATGCGTAACAGAGAATTGCTCACTTGGGATTTGGTCGTAGATTTTCAATGGGCTGCTTGCGGTGAGGTCGCATCAAAGCTGCTTTCAGAGAAGGATGTCACAAGTGAGGGTTGTGGCTGTGGCTGCGGAGAAGGTGCCAGTGCAGCCATAGAAGCAAAATCAAATCCATTTTTATACTTTAAATTTCCAAAATTGCACAATTGAAAAACTTGGGATCCAAAAGTGCATTTAAGATTTTAATTTTTACACATTCCCTTTACAATAGATACATGTAAAAGGTATGATTGTAACAAATAATCTTTAACATGTGTATGAAGAATGAATTGAATTGGAAGTAATAAACAAATACATAATTGATTTATCTAATTATATTCAAAATAGATTTTTTTTTTTTGTAATTTAAACTTAATGATATACTTAATTGTTTTTATCGTTTCTTTAATTAAAAATTTTAACACTTTTTTTTACTATTTTTTTTTAACATTTAAGTTTCTAAATTAAAAGTAAAATTCTTAATTTCAAAATTAAATTCGTAGAAAAAAACACTATGAACAAACATAATGATATACTTATTGTTAGAATTTTGTTAGTATTGCAAGGCTTATATCATTATCTTATAATGACTTGAAATTGTTTTTCAAACATTTTCATACTTATCTAAAGGACAATAGTTCTTATGATTTTAATGGTGAAATTCTATTTAAAAAGTAGAAGTTGCAAGAGATATTTTAACAGTTTAATCAAAATTAAGATTTATGACACCGAGTTCTTTGAAGATATTTAGTTATTTCCATAATGTATGAACAATTTATATAATAATATTAACTATCATTGTCATTATTGCTTCTACCGAGAGACGCTTTTTCTAAATTGAAATTATTAAAAACTTATTTGCAATATACTATTTCATAAGATTTATTATAAATAGATTATTAATGATTTTGCAACGAAAAATACACAGATGAAACAATTTTAATGACTATGAGGTCACCCTTACTTTAGTTCAGCCAAGGCAACAAAAATCTCATAAACGACCTTGAAGTGAAATCCTCGAGTAGAACACTCTTCTCAATCTCATTAATCTCACGATAAATAAGCAAGTTGTTAAAATCACATAGTCTTGTGAAACAGTTAAGTTGATGCATGCATGTACCCTTTGTGCAGAAGTATAGTTTAACTCATTTTCATCAAACTGAGCGAAAAAATAGCATACAAGATCTTACCGACTATTTAATTCTCAGAATAACATATATCAAAATCAACAAGTAAAATCCAATTATAGCTTTTACTCTTACCTCTCCAGAACGAAACTTCTCAACAATGACGTTCATGGTCTTCCGTGACATACTTTTCACTCCAGAATGTACTCCTACAAGAAAATCACTCTTCCATTGTCTTAGAAGCTTGAGCCTCTTTAGTAGGTATGACAGGGATCTTGCGGTCACAATTCTATTCACAAAAATTATGCATTTCATGTTTTGTTCCAACCTGAAATTGGGGCGTTTGATCACAACATATATATTAGTTTCATAACCAAGCCATAGTATGTCAGATATAATATATGGTTATATACATTATACATGAAACGTGTACTATATGAAAATATGTCTGAAAGGAATTGTTTAAAAAGCAAAATTTTGGCCAATGAAGGTCAGTTCGGTTGGTAAGGAGTTGACTCACACCCACAAGATCGTGGGTTCGACTCCTGCCGCCAATGTGAGGACTTCTTTGGTGGGTGATTTGTAAGTATCTCTATTAGAGCTCTTTGAACCTTGAGGCCTACCCTGACTCTGATGAGCCCCATAACCCAATTCATCTAAACTTTTTTTAATTAATAAAAAAAAGCAAAATTTTGTCAAATGTTGAGAACGAAACCAAGTTGCCAACCTGAAATTGGTCAGTATCCCAATGAGGCATAATAACTTTGCTGAGAAAAAGGGCTCTTTTAATATTTCCACTGAAGATGGATCAGATACACCGTCGCCTAAAGATTTGCAAAAGAAAAAAAAAAATCTGTGTTTAACAATACATACATCCTACAAGAACTCTGTTCTAAACATATCATAAAAGTACAATAATGAGTAGATTAATTCAATGTCAGATAAACAATAACCTAACATCACGTAATATGGAAGCACAATTAACAGTGCATTGATTTAGAAAAAAATCGTCAGAAGCAACAACTCAAAAATCCTGTAACAGCAATGACGCGATTAAAAAATTACCAAGTAATGTTTAAGTACCTGTCATGCATTTGGAAGCAAATAGTTCAGCTGCCTTGGCAAGATATTTATCACATGCAGACTCATCACTTGAATTTCCTTCTGCCTCAACTAATGCACGCCTCTCAGAATGATCACCACCCAAGAGAATATGACTAGCCTTGGAAGGTGAACGTGAATATTAAAGAAGGAAAAGGAACAAAAATCAAAACAGATATTCCCAATTAAAACAAATAAAAATATATACTGGCAAGCTAAAATATTCTGTAGGAAATTAAACTTAATATGAATAATACTCACCATAATTATCATTAAATTAGATAATATATATAGTATAGTAAGAGAAGATATAATAGTATAATTACATTATACACTGTCAATATTTAAGCAATAAATGCTTTTCAATGCCATATTCTGTTAGATCTGAGAAGAATAAAAATGGCATTCACTATTACAACCTCAGCCAACAAATGAGAAAGTCGAACCACAAACAAAATAAGAATCTCAAAGCAACTGGTGAAAAAAGAGAAGAGCACACAACCTCTAAGGTAGGTTTCTACTTCATATTTGAAGAGTCTATTTAAACAAGACATGCCCAGTAACAATTTTTTTCTCAATGCATTATTATTTTCTAGATTCAACCAGAAAACATTTACCTTAATAATCTTTTTCCAGTTAAAAGACTGCAAATATAAGACTTGTAATCAAATACGCAAATTTTACCTGCAATGCTCCCCAAATACCAAGATTCTGCAGACAGAAGATCACATTATCATGCACCCGGTTCAGAAGTTTCTTTGTGTTCATCCGTTTATGGTGATCTTCTATATTCCTACTAAGGGTTTCTATGCACTGCTAACATAAAATAAATCAGTGATCCGATAAAATCTGTTCATCTAATCATCTTGATTAGGATCCATAGCAGAAGTGTACCTGGCATTTAATCTCCTCAATTCTCGAGGACAAGCTAGTGTCCATATTTGCAGTCGAACCATAATGATATATATTAACTACAGGAGTGGTCACAAAAGATTGCAATGCCTTGTCTTCAACCGAGTACACCTACAAACAATATCCAAATCATTAGGGATGAGTGACAAAGCCCAGCATTTAACCGGTACAATACAACTAGGTAATTATACACGAGAACTGTACACTTCGCATGAAAAGTGAGTATAACGAATTCAAAAGCACTATGACATGAATATATTTCTAATTTCTAATTTCTAATGGATTTCACGTACCACTTTCCCACAAACCTTATCCCAAACAAACACTTGATCAATGCATCAGCTTCGCTCATTTTATCAATGGTTTCGTATCAAAGTCAATACTTAATGGAAAAAACAACTGCTTTCTTGCAGGGGACAGGAAGGCAAAAGTTTGACGTGAGATCTATAACACGAGCTAAGAATGATGCTCTCAAAGTTATTTGACATTTAATACTATGAAAACCCTACCTTAGCATCAAGCATTTGTTCAAGACTATTGATGCTTTTTGGTAGATTTGCGGCAGTAGAAGCACCTGAAAATGAAAACAACGTGTAGGTTCAGAAAACGGAGGAGGGACTTGATCAATTGAAGTACACTACAACACTTCTGGAATTTATCAAAAGTCTCCAAAAACATACATAAATAGTAAGCAAGGAAATAAAGGATACACTGTCAAGTATCAAACAATGTAGGCAAACTTTATTTAGGGCAACACAACATCCTTGAAGAACTGGTGGGGTATAAGATTAACAAAACAATCTATTTTGTTTTCCTCTTTGTTTCTTTCTAAATATTTTTATCTCTTACGTCATGTTAAGTTCTATCCTATTTGTATACAAAATACTTTTTTATATATAAGATTTATGATTTATTTCAACCGTTGTGACTTTTGCTATTTGCCTGCAATGCTATCAGCTATATAGACGATTTTTCGCTTTCCGCTATTTTTCGCAATTGGCTATTAACAAAACTGCTTCCTTATATTATTCTTAGCAATTTGATCTTTGTCATTAATAGCTATTTGTTCCTTGCGTGATTAGGGTTAGAGTCTAGTACTTAATCTGACTACTACAATAAACAAGGGTTAGAGCTTTGTCTTTTGTAACAAATCACATTGTAACACACCATATCACATAATTTTCAGAGTCTGCAATATTTTCCCCTTCTTCCCTACCAAAATCCTGAAATTTCATGAATATTGAATAAACAATTAAGTCAAGAAAATGTCATAGCAACTTTTTAGAGATAAACATTATTACTTGACCTTTTCCTACAACAGGGGAAGCAGTCATGCCAAATATTCGGGGAACTTTTGCGGAATTACTTTTGTAGAAGACCTAGCAAATCACCAAATTAAAACATTGTGATTATGAAAATAAAAAGAAACATCAGATATGGAAAGGCTTTATTAATAAAAATGTGTAGCGTTATCCATTATAAATGTCGGTGACATCGACAAAAGTACAACATACTTTCATGATTTCTGCATAAGGATGACTGCTTTTGACTTGAGCATGATGGCATTCATCAAATATCAAAAGCGCAATCATCTCCATCTTGATGAAACAGTGAGATAAGTTATGAAGTAATATTTGTGGGGTCATAACAAGAACCTGAAACGGGAAAAAAGAGAACACAGTGCAAATTTTCCATCAGATGAAAATTTAACCAAGCAAACTTATCCTGAAAAATCCAGAGCCAATTTATTTATTGATTTATTTCCCATAATGGAATTTATATGTTGTTTACCGACTTTCTTTCAATAGCTTTTACTTCAAGTGCTGAAACAGCAACTCATCGAACATAAAACAGAAAAACAATACAGACAGTATAATTAATTTCAACATGATTTAACTAGAATTTATCACCTCGTACTGTTCAATCTCCTGCTCCCAATGTTCATGACATTTGGAGCGCTTGGAACTACCGCAGTAAACCCCAACTTTAAAATCAGTAGAATCGCCTATTACCTTAGCTTGCTATAGATACAGAATAAATATGCTTTAGTAGACACATAATGGAATGACCGACATGCTCAAATCAGTTAAAACAAAAGTTAAGAAAGATAAACCAATTCATCTGATTTATGCAATAACATAAGATTCATAATTCTATCATTAATGCAATTTTTCATTGGAAAAGCTTGGTGAGAAATTGAGACCGTCCAAATTGCAAGGATCTCCCAAATGTGTGGCGGCTCACCTGATGAACTAAAGCAACGGTAGGCGCAAGAAAGACGCATATGTCCTTCTTAGGCCTCCTTATCAAATGACCCATTTCATGAATGAGTAGCGCAGCAATGTGTGTCTTCCCACATCCTGTCCCCAAATAAACAATTATATTTTCCTCCATAGCTTTTTTGCATAACTCCAATTGATACCTTCCAAAAGACCAAAACATTCATAAATCATGAGATTCTTTGAAGTTTGAGAAGATAAGTAATAAATCAACATAAGATTTCATAACATACATTTAAAACATTTTCATGAATTGAGTAATTATTTTGTTAAATAAATAAAACATTGAAATAAACAAACCTTGCCGGTGTAGTTAAACTCAACGGTTACATTTTTAAAGAATCATGAAATGGAGCTTTTTTCTTAACAAAGAGTAACTCACCGCCACAGCAAACATCACCAATAAATGAAATAACAAAACCCACATCAATACTAACAAATCAACACCACAAAAATAATTATATATAAAAATAAAAAATAAAACACACATACATAACTACTAAACCAAACCGACATGCCCAATTAAAAACTAAACATAGTTGAGTGAATCAAACACAAAGGGAGAGCAAAAGTTACTTACTTTCTTGCCATTTGTTTGGGGTCTTTTTTGACAGTGTCGTCGTGATTTTTGACTTGGGAAAGATTTTCATAATCGGAGACAACAACAGAGCTCTCCGGCGGCAGGGTACCGGCGGTGGAGGATTCTCCGTCCGGCATTGTATGAAAGCAGAGAAAGGTTTGATGTTTGTGAGATGAAAATGTACGACAATTCGAGGGTTCGTAGATTTTGTCGTCTTAGAGAGAGAGAGAGAGGTGCTTTGTTATTGACTTGCGTGACCTTAGAAACAAAGGAACTTGATTCGTAAGTCAGCAAAGAACATGAGAGAGCTGAATTGCTCACTCAGTCGCTTTATAAATAGTGTGACTGACCCAACATTGATTCGCTCGCGTATGTAAGCATGTTTTCCGCGTCATTCTTTGTTTTTTGTTTTTTGTACTCATTTTATTTTAAAATATAACAATTTTTATATATTTTTTTCAGAATTTTTAATCAAAAAATAATTATAACGTATTTTAAATAATTTATATACAATCTCGTAATTAAAATTATATGTTATTAATTAAATTAAAAATTAATAATTTCATAAATTAAAATTAGAGTTTATAAATATTTTAATTATAATTTTATGGATATTAATTATTCAACATTAACATATAATTTTTAATAAAAAATCCAAAAGAGATCAAAAGTGTTTAATTTTAAAATAGAATGGCATAATTTCGCAAATTAGATGAAAAATATAAAAATTAAAACAGCAATTAAATATTTTTTTTATAACTGTATACGAGCAATTTCTATTCACATAGGTTGTGTGATTTTGTATTTTTTTAATGTTTTTTCTGGGTTATCTTTGAAACATTGTGGTAATTTATTTAATATATAGAGAAAATGTGTCACATAAGAAAATTTATAAGTAGAGTACAACATAAGTTTTATGTTTGTGGTTATGACTTAAACATTTACTTATATAGCTAATTTTTATTGAATAATAAATAAATTACCTATAATTTTCCAAATACAACTTAAACTTCACTTTTTTTAAGCTGGACATTCAGTCTCAGAGAGAGAGAGAGAGTTATGTAAAAAAGAGAAGTAGGAGAGAAGTAGTAAAAAGTTGTTGAGTTATGTAGGAGAGAAGTAGTAAGTAATAATGATTTTTTTTATTGTTTTTAAAAATAATTTTATGTACTATCTTTTAAAAAATGCATTTTAAATTATTTTTAAAAAAGTATTTTTTTTTTATTATTTTGATAATAAGCATGGTTTGGAAGATGAAGAAGATGGTTATGCGTTTCTAATTTTTTAATAAAAAATCTGAAAAATAAAATAAAATGATTAAAATTTAGCCAATGTGGGTATAACTTGCCCCATCACTATTTTAAATAAAAATGAAAAAAGATTATTTTATGTACATTTTAAAAGATAAATGACCTATATGGAAAAAAAATAGATGATTTAAATATTGCAATTAAATAACATAAATTATCTTTAGTGTATTTTTGCCTATATTGAATTTTGAAGTTGAAGTGTTGGTACAATTGCTTTTTGTATTTTATGATGCCAAAGTGTTTGGTTTTGTTATGTCTTTTGAATTTGCTAGTATTAATGAATGAAGATGATGATGTTTATTTGGATTTGTTTGAAAGCAAACAATTTATTGTTGCACTGCAAGTGTATGACATATTACAAAAAAAAAAAAAATAGATTTCAATCCATCTTTAATTCCTCATAAAAGACGAAGAGCTTAATTTAGTGCTCCACAAACTATGAAAATCCCACAATAGACTCTTAGAAAACACGAAAAGCTCATTTAGTCTCTAATATGTAAAGTTGATAATTTGGTGGAGGAAGAAGAAAGTGGAAAGGAATGAGGAAGATGTAATTTATTGTTTTTTTTTTTTTTAAAATTAGAAGTCATATTGTACCCAAAGAAAATTGTTGTAGGGACCAATAAATCCCTAATTTTCAAATTAAATACACATGAACAAATGTATGGCATGTATAGGGATACATAGGCATATCACTATTCAAAAACGACAAAAAAAATCAGCTGGACAAAAAATATGAATAGAAGGATTAAAAATAGTTGTTTTTTTCTTCTTAAAGACTAATCTAGACTCCGTATTTTCTGAGAGATCAAAATAGATCTTCACTCTATATTCATTAATGATCTTCTAAACTCTGGTAGCCATCTGAATTGTTGTCAAGTTCGTGTCAAGGTATCATTTAAGATGGTGTTTTGGCAGTGGCGGGGAGAGGCTTAGCAGCTTAGAGCCTTAGACACTGCCTTTTCATTCCTTCGAGAAGAGTTAAAGGGCTAAGCAACCATATCACAACTATGAAGGAACTAGACAACTGGTTAACGTCTTGGAGGAACAAACTTGAATTAGAGAGACAAGGAAGAAGAAAAAGAAACCAAAAAAACAGAAACCAAAGTATCTACAGAAAATTCACTCAGATTATCATTTCTCAATGAGTCCCCAGTGTAAATTTGAGTTATAATAATAAATTGGAACTGGGTGATTTAGTATTTCTGGCAGAACAACTTAATCCTCCAATGGAATGGCAGATTCAAGTTTCAAACGGTTTAAGCGGACAGTTCCAAGAATGTATTCTGGCAGCTCTGCCTCTTCTGTTGCCTGCAAATACAACATCGGTCAATATCTGGAATATAGAGATGCATATACCGATGAGGTTGATGCATATATTTGAATACTTACCATACACCATTAAAATGCAATACATGTAAACACAATCGTTTCAAGAAATGAAATGCACCAAAAAGCCCAAGATATAAATAAATTCAAAAGTTGTGTTGTCTTATTTTTGTTTAGGCTAGATATGGGCTTGTAAAAACTGAAGAATTTCTTCAATTGGTTATTCTATTAGAGAGGGACGTTGATATAATCAGTTCCAGCTATACCCTTCTAGAAATAATCAGGTTTTGTAATCTTAGTTCTTCCTTTTATGTATGTATAACATAATTATGGTATATTTTCTCTGAAAAAGTGCTACGCCATCTTTTTGCCAGATAATAGATAACCTGTGAGTATGGTAGTATACATACAGTGAAGAATAAACTTCATAAAGAAAGGAAATATAAAGCATTCGAGAAGAAATCAAAATTCCAAGCTATTCAGATACTAGTACACGGGAGTTCCCTGTATATCATCATGAGCATGGTACCACATAGAAACCATTAATACAATCCTATCCCATTTTGAAATTAAGGGTAAACAGACACCCTTTAAGAGCATCCCTCCCTGACAAATATACTAGAGAATTTCATAAAAAGCACAGTTCCATAAAATCACAGCTTCCACATTCTCACCAAATATCAAGTCTATATCAAAACGAAGTAGGGAAGATGAAACCATTAGTGGATAGTTTGTCCCGAAAAATTATGACCAGAAAAGGAACAAACCTCTATCAAAATGGCAAGGTCAACGACTAAGCTTGTAACATATCCTAGAACAAGGCTAATGACACCCCTAGCTACAGAGGATGATCCAATGTCCACGTCAATCTGCATAATACAAAAAATTACCTTGAAAGTGTAAATTTATTTTTTACAGTGAAGGTGAAATATTGGACAAAATGAAAATGGCTGAAATATTACATGTAAACTAAAGCTCAACTCAACGACCAACTAGCATATTATTGCACACAATTTCGACAAAGTTGAATTGGGCATTTACAAAGATTAACAACATTCAAATTAAAATAACAAAATGAATGTTGCAGTTTTATAAGCATATAATCTATTTATATTAGCAATCCCAGTCTATTTTATATTACATTGGCCCTATTTGATCTTAAACAAGCACCTTGGGCTTGGTATGAACGATGTTATGCATTGTTGCAATTAGTAGCCTGACATCCTATTCCTAACCAAGGTTCTATCTTAAAGCTGACTTTTGGTTACCCACCTCGAGTTTGCGGGTGGGAATATAAGAAGTATATTTGTGCATTTTTAACTCTTTTACTTATTGTGATTCCGGTTAATAAATATGAAAAATGAGCCTTGGTCTTATAGGTTGGCAGACCAGGTCCAAAACCAGTTGCACCACTTAGTATTTTGGGACGAGCCCTATTGTGTCTTAGTAATCCAATTCCGTTGGTAACAGAATCTGACAGCTATAACAGCCAGCTACCATTTTAACTGTAACCTTATGGAACAAGTTACAAACCAAGTCTTCAGAGTTCAGAAATACCAATTTCATATTCTCTCAAGTTCTCTCTTCAGTTTCCTTTCTCTTTGTATCATTTTCTCACATCTACTCTAGCCAAAGTAAAACAGGGAAGAAACGCTAAGGTAATATTACCTCCAAAAAATTATCTTGTCTGAAGTATTTACAAGTCACAGCTTTCCCTAAAAGGCAAGCTTTGGTTCCAACAGCTCTCTTGACCATCCAATATCCCTATATCCATTAAAAAATATTAGCAACTCAAAGCCATCAGGCATCAAACAGGGCACATATACATAAAACTTCACCAAGAATCACACACCTCAACTATACTTGGAATAAGTTTGAATCTTGAGTCTCGAAACACATCACTTCCATCAACAAACTTAGCCAACAGAGTTTTTTTATTTATCGGTCTGTCAGCCACATAATATAGAACCAAACTGTAGTTTGGTTTAGCAGGAACCTGAAAATTAGTTATAACATAAAAAATAAAAAATAAAATAAAAATTATGTGAGAAATTGGTTTGTGCACATCGACTGTATTTTTCAGAGAAGAAATCATAATGGCTCTTGTTCATATGGAGTCATACAATGCTAGAATATAAAGGCAGAGTTGGTTATGAAATACCAACCAATCTACTACTACATCTTCGGAAAATACAAAGGGAGAAAAAAGGGATAAAATATTGGAACTTATTCCATTGCTAACTAATCTTCCTAACTTCTCTAACAAACTTTAACACCCCCCTCCCCTCTCAAACCTAGTGCATGTATGTCATGTTCATCAAGGTTATAACATATGTAATGTAAGATATCCTCCGGCTCTTAAGAGACTTGGTGAAAATATCTTCAAGTTGGTCATCAAAATTTACCAAGGATGCAAAGTCAACCAAGAAAGAATTTTCTCATAGACAAAATCACAACCAGTCTATATATGTTTTGTCCATACATGAAAAATTGGTGCAAATATGTTACGTCTGATCATCAGAATTTACAAAGGATGCCTAGAAAGAATCTTCTCATAGATAAAATGACAAACTATCTTACGGCCAATCTCTATGTGTTTTGTCCGTACATCAAAAACTGGAATGGACGCGGTATGTAAGATTGGCTATTTATCACAAACTAGGTGTTTTGTCTGTACATGAAAAATTGGATCTGTGCAGTATGTAAGATTGCCAATGATGCTCTGATACCTTTTCAAAAAACTATTTGATAATCAGGTAACTGAGAATGGGTTTTTCAACTCTAAAGTCCTAACATATTTAACAACCTTTTGCCTTGATGTTTAAGTGGGTGGGTCGTCAACAACAACAACAATAATAATAATGACATCCATACCTGGAGATTAATGACAAGGATAAATGGAAGCTTTTTGCCGGCCTCTGACTGAAATTCAGAAGGAAAGGATTAATGACAGTGTAATAATATAAAAAAATTTAACAATCTAAAAATGTCCAGCTTATGGTTTCCAGAAATCAAGATGAAATATACAAACAATTCCAACCAGACAAGTTGTAGCAATAGCATGCACGGGATTAAAAAGCTTAAAGAGCAACAACATTATTTAGGAATTTGCAGAAAAGACGCGCACAGCTTTGCGATAAATGCAAAAAAGAGGATGATCTCGAACCACCTCAAATAGCAGGAGGATAAAAGCAGAAGATCCTCCATGATTGAAGAAATTTACGAGAGAATTTGAGAGAGATCAAAAGAGAATGCTGTAATGATCTGATTTCTGAATTTTGATATTCTGATTCTTTGAATGAGAAAGCTTAACATCAAGCTGAGTTTTTGATACAATGTGTAGTGCAAGCCGCTGACAGAACAATCTAGAAACCAATACCAACTAACTGAATAGCTGCTATTGTTAGTTACTCAACTAATACTTATCCAACTTAACACTCTAATGAACTATACGCAAGCTATAAGCTACAAGGAATACAAATAATATAACAGTATGTTGGGATATAATTCAAACTTTCAAATGAATGCTAGTAAGTGGAAATTTAAGAGGTATGTTCTAAGAGATGAACGAATGTATCTAGACTCTTGGAACTAGCATTATAAAAAGATGTTCCTTGGAGAAATGAGACAATTAATATCTACAAAGTTACATTCATGAATGGAAGTCATTGACCTCTCCTATAAATAAAAAGACTTGTGAAGAGTTGAAACATCCCCAAACATGTCCTAGAGAGGAGGATTATGTGAGCGATCATTTGTAGTGAGTTGCGCGTATAAAATTCCTTGTAACTCATCATTGTTGGAATGTTTTTGTGGATGTCAGCAACAGGTTCCAAACCACATATTATTTGGTGGGTTCTCTTATTATCTTTGCAGTGAGTTCGTGGATGTTCCCAGGTAAGATCCTTGGGTATGTAATTTATCGGTGTGAGCTGATTTTCTTAACACAGTACAATATGCCATGACAATAGCTCATACAGAATATAATACTCTATCTTCGCTCCACAAACTCTAGGTAGTTAATCCCATATAGCGGTCCGTCACTGTCAACTCCAAAAGTGGGATAGAGCGTTTCAGGATAGGCGGGATAACTGCTATTTTTTGGACAAATTACATGAATAATGCTATATAAAACTGTAATTAATGCAAAATTAACTAATGACTCAAACTCTGAAACATTTATAATTAGTAATAAAAATTCACAAGTCTTACTCTTAGTCAAAACATACATTGAAATACCAACAAAAGTCAAGGAAATAACGATGATGCATATTCAAGTCGTTAACACAGTAGTAAAATAACTAAATATTAAAACTCAAATGCATGTTCTAGCATAGGAATCAAAGATAAGCATCATCTTCATTGGCATATTCTTCTTCCTCTTCTTCCTAGGTGAAAGTAGAAACAACAAAACAAAGAAAGAAGAAATAATAGCAGGATCTCACTAGAAAACGTTTGGATTTATTACGTCGGGATAGCGGGATCTCACCCGGATCTTGTTTCACACTGTCGAGGACCACGCCGTCGCGGTCAGGCACTGCACCGCACCGAGACAGCGGGATCTCGCCGGGATTAACTACCTAGCACAAACTCAGGGTGTTTTCTACTGAAAACTAGGAAGCACCCTCAGTTTTTCTTGAATATCGCAAAAACATGAGTTTGGAGAAGGGCTTATCTTGAGCTGGAATGTGAGTCACAAATAGTAAATGATCTAACACCATAGACATGACAAAAATATCCATCTCCATATGCTTTGTTCAAGTGTGAAGCCAAGGATGTCAAAGAAGCACAACCATACAGGAAATGCATGATATGTTGCATAATTGCTAAAAACAGTGAAGCTATACCAAACTAGTCTTATACATAAGATAATGACAAACTGAGGTTTAAAAGCTCCATTGGAATAAGGACTTAATGAGAATTATATCAGAAACACTAATCTTTTACTTTAAATTATTATTTATGCAGCAGTAGGAACATGAGAATTTCAACCCTTGGGATTAATTGATGGCTTAGCAAAATCATTTATTGATATGTCCAAAGCTAACCGAGCATCTTTCCCCAAGTATACTTTAGAATGATATATTTGAGTATTAAAGATATAAAATCTTGAAAATTTTAATGTTACCTGAACCAAACATCTGGGATGCAGGGCAATTCTATCTACAGATTTATTGACTGTAAACCAATCTACTGCTATGAGCTTGAGAAGAGGATCGCCTCCAACTACCTGTAAATGACAATGGAAAGTAAATTGCAAGAATGTAAAGAACATTCAACCAGAACAAAAGAAAATAACACATGGGCAAAAACTATTCAAAAGTAGATAAATGTCTTAGTTTAAAAAATGTAGTTATAAAATTAAGAGAGTTTGGCATATGAGTTTGCAAAAAAAAATAAAAATAAGGGCAGAGTTTAAATAACCAATAAGCCTGAAGCTCCTAATACCCCTTGATTACGAGAATAGAAATAAGGGTAAATTGGAAGGACATTGAAGCACATGCAGACTAATACTTACTATTTACAGCATTGCTTATCATCCATTTTTGTTTAAAAAAAGGTTTGCTGTTCTTTGCCCCTATAGCTGAAGAACTTAAAGGGTCAACTCACCTTACAATTATCTTTAAGATAGTTCTTTCCTCTAATCATAAATCCTTTTCCACTAGGAGAAGTCCAACAGTTTGTGTGATTGTCATCCATTCCTTTGCACAAAGAACCATGTAGGTCGCTTGGATGGATTGTGATAGGAGTAACATGAGGATCCAATTCTTCACATAGATCAGGAGCTGCTTGAGTAACAGAGTTATAATAGCTTTGGTCCTTTATCCCTAACAAATAACAAACAAAGGAAAAGCTGACCTGCAGTTCGCCTCAAAGCTAAGGTTGTGATTGCCCATGAAACATTCCTTAGTTTGACTCTTGACTCCTGATAAATTGGATAGGATATTAAACTATAGAACTTAACAAATTGAATACCTTTTCTTAATTTCAGACCAGTCACAGATAGTATTAATTTCTATTGTGGACTACTATAATTGATAAGTAGAATTGAGCAAACCTTCTGATCAAGTTTCTCATCGTCATCACTTTCTTCATCTGATGCGGATGATTCCGCAGCGATTGCATCATAAAATTCATCGTGCACTTCATCCTCATATTCAGAACAAGAAATGGAAGCATCAGATGATTCAAAATGAACTATTGTGGTGGCATTTTCTTGGTGGAGTGCTGGATTGGCTGCGATGTATTCCTTTATACCTGAACCATTATATAACAACATCTATTTAGTGCCTCTTGAATAGTAGTCACATACAAATTGTTCAGCATGAGAATACAAGGCACACCACAAGGGTATAGGAAGCAATTTTCGTTTATGAAATTTAAAAGAATACCAATTTAAATTACTAATTTAAAAGTATACAAATTTAATTACTAATTTACTATACAATGACAATGTAAAACAGTCTTACTTAAACATCCAATTATATATCACCAATGTAAAAGCTGTATTGACTAGGACTACTAACAATTGGCCTAGGATGTTGCACAATCAAGAAATAATTAAAACATACACTGAATTTTAACACTCCCCCTCAAGGTAAAGCTTACTATACTTTAAACTTGTTACATCAAAAACATTTTATCACAAAAAAATAAAATAAAACTAAGTTTGACAACTGTTGGACTAGTTTGAAAAAAGAGAGCATCATTATTGATTCATGTGTGGAAGAGTCACCACTGAATTGATCATCGGTGGAAATAAAATGCGCCACTAATATGATTCATATGTGGGAATAGAGTCACCACCAAATTGATCATCAGTCGGAATAAAAGGCACCACTAACATGATTCATATGTGGGAATAGAGTCAACACTGAATTGATAACCAGTGGGAATAAAGTGATTGTCTAAGCAAATAGTGCCTTGTCCTTAAAACTAAGTTCTCACAGCAACAGATACAGTGCGGAAGGGGGAGTTGAAAGATGAGAGGTTGCTGAAAAATCACCAAATCATAAAAAGACCTGTTGGCCAGAGACAGGTGCATGCGCTCTCACACGCGGATTTGGTGGAGGCGCGTGGGACCCACGCTTAGAGAAGACGGAGGTGCGTGACAGCGCGTGCAATGTCGGTTGGCAATGGGAAAAGCACGCTCGTCGGAGGATTGCGCAGCGGTGTTTGTTGGTTTTGGATTGTGGGTCTCACTGGAAAATGATAGTTCTACGGAAAAATGTTGGTTATGGTGCAGCTGTAAAAATGCAGAGTTGATAGTGGTGGCACATCGGAAAGAAAGCGTGCGGTGGCTGAGAACAAGGGTACACAGTGGCGGTGGTACAGTGGTAGTGGTGTGGCTGGTTATTAGAAAGGCCACCATAGTTGACGGCGACAGACGACTGTATGTGACCAAAAATAAAATAAAAACTGAAAAGTGGTGCTGCCAGCGGCAAATGGCGCCGCCAATAGCGGTAGTGAAGCACAAAGACGGGTCACAAAATCATAACCTGCTCTGATACCATGTAAAATATGAGTAATTTCTATGTTTCTTGTGTGTCTCAAACAAGATCACACCATTTATTTATAATGATGCTGCAACAATTACATTCAATGTCTAGGAAGTTGTATTGACTAGGACTACTAACAATTAGCCTAGGATGTTGCATAATCAAAGAATAATTAAAACATACACCGAATTTTAACAACCTTCATAGTGGTTAAAAGATTTGGATAGTACTCTCATGACAAGCCGGTTTTGTAGGTTGAGTTAGACTCTAAACTTAAATTCTAATAGAAATAATATTATGACATGACACCATTATGAAATACAATTCAAAGTTTCCGTAAAACTTTTTTACACTGAAAACATAGTCATTAAACTTAGAATATTTTATTAGGAGCAAAGAAGTTTTACTACTTCTAGGATCAGCGCAAAAAGGGAATTTTCTCTAAAGTTCAAGCTACTTTCCTTTACGTTAGTAGAGGATTTCACTGGAAAAGGGGCAGCCTCTCAAGCAATTCAAATGAATCATTTCTCTATTTTCAAGTAGTATAAACATCAAAACATAAATCACTTCACTTCAAACTCAATTTTACAAAATTAAGTTCATTCAAAATTACTTTTACCAAATGCTCGCCCAAACACACTACAAGCAATTAGTTTGGGCCACATACTTTACATAACCTGAACTGCCAGCAATTCTAGACACTTCAGAAAAATGTAAGATGAAAACGATAGCTCAAATACTTAACCTGCCACTTGGCACAGTAACGCATAAGGAATGCTCTTCTCAAATTTTGAGCCCCGTTTGTTCTTCCATTGATTCCAGGATGCAGAATGTATCTCCAAAGTGTGGGTCACTAGACATCTTGGGCTATTTGATACCATAGATGCGTTCAAATTTCTGATCTCCCACGTAGATGCTACAGCCAGAATACAAAACATACAAGGATTAAATTAGTCAATGATCAATGCCCAAAATACAGACGTCAGTGGTTATATTTTCTTTTTTTTTTTTAATCAATTTCCAGATAGTTTTTAAACTAAGGAAGGTTAAGAAACAGTTTCTACCATATGCAAACAACCAAAATATTCAAGCAAGCAAGCAACAAATTTTAAGGGCAGTACAGAATGTCAATAAATCTGTCAAATTTCTTTAACAAGAGTGTGTTTTTTTAACCAAAGAAAGTGTGTTGTTAAGGAAGAGGAAAAGATATTAAACAGATTGTACAAGAATTCAAGAGTTTTTATTAAAAAAAAAAAGGAAAAAAATTATGACTTTGAAGAAACAAATTGATCCCTAAAATCGTCATGGTGCCCAAAATTTGAATAAAACTGAAATAAACAAAAAGGAAGACGTTGATAGTTCATTTGGGTGTTAAAATTATAGGGAAAAATCTAAAAAAGATAACAGAGATTTTGAATAACATTTTTTGTTGGTGAGTGGTCATATGTTCATTGTTACTAAATGTGATGATTTATGAAACTAACCAATAGGCAATAACCTATTTTTATTAGGATTTAATTTATATATACAGTGTAAATAATTTTTACAATGTTAGTCAATCACAACTGTTAAATCATTAGAGATGTTTGACTTTTACTAAAACTACCTTTAAAGTCATCTTTATGAATAGTTGTGATGTATTGACAGTGTAAAATTTTTTACACTGACAATGCATAACAATTAAACTCTTTTATGTACCAACAGTGTAAAACTTTTTACATTGACAATGCATAACAATTAAACTCTTTCTATTAATATAAAATAATAACTTCCAAGAGTACTAACATACTACAACTAGTACAACTACTAGTCAAAACAAAATTAGATCCTTAACACAATATGAATCTTAATATTCTAACTAAATAGTGTACAATTAAGAAAAAGAAATATATATTAGTACTAACTACTATATTTTGCTTTTGAAAAGATCAAAACTTCATATTCATACAACTGACTGTAGCTTCTGAATGAGCACAGATGCCAAGCACCACTCTAGTAGTCAATTCCTAGGATTGAATGCAAAAAAAAAAAGTGTCATCTTACAATTAACTTGTACACGTCGATAACCAGATCTTAGAGGCTTTTTCTTATGTGTAGCTGGAAATTGCAAGATTGCTGCAAGAATTAAATACATAGAGTACTTCAGCATATATTGCCATGTAAGCTGAAACACAGCATGATTTCAACCAAAACAGATAACAAATCCAATAATCACTGCTTAATGATTCATATCATAAAGGTTTCAACAGCCAACATAACAATACCAAACTTTTGTACCTAAAATCCAATGACAAGTTTGTACAGCATTAAATAACATGTGTGCCATGCATAATACAAGAAATTCACTTTTGTGGTATAATTGCAGTTTGATCAGTATTGTTATAAATATTATTATTAATAGGTGGCACTGGCAGTACAAACAGACATATAATGTCACTACTGATTATCGTGCATAGAAGCACATTCAGAAGATGAGTCTCTAACCCCTGCAAAACACACTGCACCAGAGAAATGTGTCACTGCAAAGCTCCTCACTGCACTGCAATTCCACAGTCATGCTTGAAAGCGGGGGGGTTGACTAAATAGGTTGATATGGGGTCTCAACATACCCCCTCGCGCTCAAGACTAAACATCTAAAGTGTGGACAAATGCAAGTGGCCTAATAACAGAGATCTTAACAAATAGCTTACAGTTAGGGAGGTTACACAGATGATACTCATTTGTGATAACCAAGTTGCACTACAAATTGCATCAATTCCAATATTTGGATAGAGGACTGAGCACATTGAGAATGAACGCCATTTCACTAGAGGGAAGATTTTATATGTAGACATCATAAATAGCTTTGTTAGTTCAAATGGTCAACTGGCATATGTTTTCACCAAGTCTCATAGTAAAGGATAACACTAATATTTATATTTATTATGATTTGATACACACACAGCTTTGATGTGTAATACACATGAATGCATTCACATGCTTTCTCATTTTCATCTTTCACAACAAGTATTATGTAAGAGACCCAGTTTCAAGGAAATTCAACAGGAAAATGGAGTACAAAATACTACCATACTAGCAAAGATAGTAAATGACCATATTCTTACTGTATGATCCGTCTTGTCCACGAAACCATTGCCTCGAGATGACAAAATCCTGCTTTGGATGCCACCTAGGTTAAGTTTAAAAGGTAATTCATGAATGAATAGTCCAAAAAGTAAAAGATGCAAAAAGAAATTAATAATGCAATAGGAGAGAAGACAAAGAAGTGATGAAATTGTAGCTATTGTGTAACCAAAATTTCATTACAACCAACTATAGCAAGGACTGATCCCAAAACACAAAAATACACAACCAATACGATAGTGCAAGACTAATATGAAGAATTTTATGGAACATAAGTCAAAGTCAACAGGAAAAATCAAATTAGCCTTAGCTAGTGAATACATATTTTCATTGATGAAAAATCAATACTTCGTATACACAAATGAGAAATGATAGAAATTTTATTTTTACAGAACAGAACAGACCATCCTATTACAGAAACTCAGTTGCAATTATGTTATGATTTTTTTAATTTGAAACGGTTGACATCAATTGATTACCGGGATAAATACTTAGGATCATATGTCCCATAAACAACATCATAGTGTCCATCATAAGAATCTACCAGCTCTAAGTCACAAACTAGCAAGGACTGATCCCAAAACACAAAAATACACAACCAATACGACGTTAGTGCAAGACTAATTTGAAGAATTTTACGTAACAGAAGTCAAAGTCACAGGAAAAATCAAATTAGCCTTAGCTAGTGAATACAAATTTTCATCGATGAAAAATCAATACTTCGTATACACAAATGAGAAATGATAGAAATTTTAATTTTACAGAACAGAACAGACCATCCTATTACAGAAACTCAGGTGGAATTGTGTTATGATTTTTTTAATTTGAAAAGGTTGACATCAATTGATTACCGGGATAGATACTTAGGATCATATGTCCCATAAACAACATCATAGTGTCCATCATAAGAATCTACCAGCTCTAAGTCACAAACTAGCATATCCCACCTGCAATACAAGTTTTGAAGAGATTAAAAGCCCGTCTAGTTTGGGAAAATATTTTCTGCTTCTATTGCATGTATCCGTTGATAATTATAAAAACAAATCTTGTTTTTAGTTTTTTCCTGTTTTCAGATATTGTATAGGAATGTTGAAAACAAACATTTGAAAATAGGAAAAGGTAAAACAAATGACATTTTTGGTAATTATTAATGAAAATAAGAAAATGGTAACAGTAAACATTTTGTCCAAACCATGTAGACCCTAGTTTTCCCAGCAAGTTACCAAAAGTTCTCAAGAAATTTTTATAGGTTGCTTACTCATATCTTTTCTGTCGTTCAGTGTTGATAATCACTTCAAAAACAGTATCTGCAGTTGCATCAATAACACCGACAGACTTTGCAAGGACACCTTTACCATTCTACAAATAACAAAAAAAGTAATAGGAGAAATCAGTTATATCGTACTGAATCAAAGAACTTACCTCTATTATTTTAAATGCGACAGAAACATATCAAAGCTATATACAATATTTTCTAATTAAAATCAGGGAAAAATAAAAGCCACTTCGTTCTCCACTTACAGGGCAAAGGTGTACTTTTGCCAATAGAAGAAAAAAGAAAGAAAGAAAAAACTGGCCTTGTGAAAATATCATATAATAGTTGTGCAATATAACCATGAGCAAATACCACTATTTGAAAAACTCTCACTAACAAACACAACTCCAAAAGTTCATAATAGGAAGAAAAGAAAACATTTTTAGAGTTAACCATTCGGGAAGCACAAAAAAAGATTAAGGGAATTCCAGATTAGCCAAAAATAAAAAATTCCAGTTTAATCAGAAAAGACTTCACTAATAATAAGGAATGCTGGAGTTTATAAAAACCAACCAACCACATCAGAAATGAATATTTGAGAGAGAACAGCTGGTATGGCTTAATCCCTGAACCAGAAGCTCATTCCTTTAAAGTCCTTTGGCAATATCAAACTTATACCATGTGTTTGGTCAGTGTTTGATTTACTATAAATGACTATTGATCCTGACTTCCCATTAATTAGCCATCTATTTTATAACTACGAATGATAGTTAATGTGGATATGTACACCAATGCACCAGAGTAAGTATTTGTTAAGCAACTTATGCTGTTCTGGTTTTCCAAACAAAATATTGACAGATAGATTTTACAAGTGGTGGGTAATAAAAAGAATCCACAACCAGACAAATATTATAATCTTAGATCCTGTTAGAATGACAGACATGAGTGGAAAGCTAACTGGTTTTCAAGATATGTTTGATGATATGTATCACCCAGGAGCCTCCACCCAAATAAGTGAATTTTATACATACCTTGTGATCAGAAACATCCTCAAATATTCTAATCCCTGAAACCACAAACAAAAAGTATCTAGAAGGATAAGGATATATCCAACTATTATTTTTTTCCTATCAAAACTAATATGAACAAGAATGAAAAGTAGGAAAAATCATAAGCAAAAGCATCATTGCATGTGTTAAAAGAGTCTAACAACTAAATCATGCTACAAACAGGCAAATCATATACAACTACTCAAGCTTCCATGTCCCAAAAAAAGTAATGATTTTCTTCCTTTGTTGAGTTCTTTTGCTTAGAGATTAATGAGTTGAATATAGATATGATTTATGACAAAACATTAAGGCGTCGCTTGACTCATATAGCCAACCATACTTAGTGGGATAATGTTTGGTTGTTGTTGCTGTAGGGTTTCTTTTGCTTTTCTTTTTTCTCTTTAGATATAAATGAAAAAATTCTACAAGGAAAATAACACAAGAGCAAAAGAGGTGGGAAAAAACCCTCCAAAATTTTACCCTTGAATTGATTGACTACCCCCAGAGTCCTATTGTTAGTTCAGACTTCAGAGTACCTGGCCTTCACACCATCCTCTACTCAAACCTAGAGGTTGAAGTAATCATGATAAATTAATGGCCCTTTAATCATCCTCAACTTAGACTAACATAAGAAGAGCCTTTGTAACAGTTTCTGGATGCCTTTAATTTAAAGGAGTGTTAGAGCAAGAAACCACTGCCTAGTAATGGGCTACGAAATAGTGTATGCTTATGCCAAGAAAAATACCAGTCACAGTAAGAATGCATTTCCATTGATGTGCTTCAACTGCATCTCCACTATCTCCTTCAAAACCATCTGGCCTACCAGCCAACTTTGATGATTGCCGTAACAGTGTCTCTGGGCCTTTCAGAATGATAGAGCAAGAGTAAGTTAAAAAAAACGCGTAAAGGGGTAAAAATAACAATTAATGGAGCAATCCCAGAATGTAGCAATCAGAAAGGAAACATAGTATTCCTTGCATAACTATAAATAACATTGAATCAGAACCACACTTTCACAACTATCACTCCATAATTTCAGAACCACATTGGCTAAGATGCATTGTGGAATATGTTATCTAATATACAAATTATAAAAACAATTCAGCAAGTTAACGTCTCAAAAGCAATCCATGACGAATATCACTGAACAAACTCAAATATTTACCTTGGCCAATTCTTATTAGCTTTCTTAATCCATGGGCATACCGCCTCACTCTAGGCCGGTGTCCTTCAAGATTGATCCTTCCAAAACATAAAAAGCAGTGATGTGTCAATTTACAATAAATCATCTAATAAAAGGACAACCTAAAAGGCAGAACATCTAATAATGAACCCAACAAACGACTGTTCGGGTCTTTTGCTAAGCATAACTCACAAGTCATAAATATATTAACCTGAACAAAAATATATAATTGTAAGCAATATTCCTTGAAAGTGTTACAAATTATCATTGTTCTTGGATTTTACAAAAGGACAGACAATTGAAGGGACCAAAAGCATTGCAATTCCCTGGTAACATATATGATATAAAAATCATTGTTAATAACACCATTTAACTAATGCAATTGCATCAGATATTAGCATGAGTGCATTTAAGATTGGGGGATACAGAGCATACTCGGCCTCCATGTTTAGTTTGGCTCTGGCACTACCACCTCTTGACAACTCATACTCAGCCTGCAAAGAGCATAAACCCAGTAAATTAGAATCATATGTATATTATGGTAAATAAGTTATAGTTTCATGACATTTTAATTTTTTACACAAATTGAAAGGCTATAGAAATTTTCGTAATAGGAACTCCAACTCAAACCCCCAAATAGACTTCCAATCTCAATCAGGCTACGGGTGTAGTAATTACACCAATAATAAATGCAGGATAAGCATACCGTCCTCTAGTTATTTTCTCGTACCTGTTGCTTGGCATGATCAAATGCTTCTATCCATCCCCGGGCCTCCCCAGCTGTAGCACAAGCAATCTTGATGAAAATATACAAGAAAAAAAAAATTAATTCTATGCTGAAAAAGAAGGAAAGAACTGTAACACCCACAGCATTGGGGGCTCACTAAATTCTAAAAAATTACTTCCAATACAGACACAAAGATCCAGATACATTTGCATGCTAGTATGATTGTGGAATCAAGAAACTGTATCAACCCATTAAATGGTAAATTCAATAGCAAGTTTAAATTATAAATTTTAAATCTAGGAACCTAGTTAATCATCTTGATGGCACTCCCACAACAAGTGTGGTAATAAATTTGAGGGACAATGTATGTTATAAATTTTAATCCCTATGATATCATAGGTTAGTTCAAAATAAGGAAACCCGATTATAAGTTTTTACTGTGAAGGAAAAATAACTTGAAGTGGTTATTAAGGAAATATTTATGTTTGACTTAAATTGGCATAAGGAAACATTCTTGAGCGGCTATTGTTTCTTCATAAGAACTAAATTTATCAAGATTTCTTGTTTTGGAACTGTCCATGAATTTGATATTATGTTGGGGAATTTGGCACATATTTTTTAGCAAGACCATGAGGTAAGAAATCTTCACATAAGCATTGACTTGGTGGTCTTGCCACAGGCCCACAAGGTGTTTCCAATGAGTTCCTAAAGTTCGCCTACATGGAACTTGGTCTACAAGCTGAGACACTCATCATGGTTTTTGCATGCTGGGATGTTAGCAAACTACTACACTAGCATTTATAATAGAGATTTCAAAGGGTGGGGTGTTTATTTTAAAATAAAAGTTGTAAGAAACCAAAGTCGTGTTTTCTTAAAATTATTATCATAACTTAGCAGCAATTTTTACAATAGAACCTTATGCTTCTGTTTTATGTTTAGTAGAGTGTAACAAGTGACAAGATGATCAATCTTGATTTCTTCCTAACTATCTTATCTGTTAAAAAGCATGCTGCATGGCAATGAGCTTTCAATCACTATAAAAATTACTATTAGAATAAGGAATGCAAAACTATAACTTACTTCTCCCTTCCTGGCCTCATCTAATCGATTATAAAGCCGCAAAACATAAAGATCCTGATGAAGAAGACAAAAAAAAAAAAATACTTAGCTTCCATCAAAGTTAGAAGTTAAATGAAACAAGTACACTCAGATGAAGAGAGATTGTTATGAATTTAAACTCAAACAAAATATTCCATTTCCATCCAAACCAACATAAAAAACAGTTTAATATAGTAAAATAGAGAGATTTGTTTGCCAAGAATCTTACCCCATTGTTGACCTTTCGGCGACCTAGCTCCTCCACCATTAGTGTGGGCCCTGCAACTCCCTGCCTAATCGGTTTCTGCACACAGGAAAAATTTAACAATAAGCATTTCACTATTATATAAAAAACCCAAAGATAATTGAAAACAAAAAAACAGAAAACTAACAAGTGAAATGGAATTACTACAAAATTTACAACCCAATTAAATGTACAGATTACAAATTTAAAAGATTACATTATTGAAACTAACAAGCATGTCTGCTCAATTAAATATCTCTGAATCATAATATAAGAAGTTTTTAAGTAACCGAAACCGAGAGGCGTTCTCATCATAAAAGAGTGTAATTAGGATTAGGAAGTACTAGTAGTTAAAAGCACAAGTTTAAACATTAAACGGTGCAGTAATTAGCGTTCACTCGTGATCTTATCTCGGTGTTAATTAATTTAACCGTATATAATGAATAAAGTAAAAACAAAGAGAAAGAAGAAGTATACTATGGCGGGGTTTTGATGAGGATCGCGCTGGTACATGGTAACATACTTTCCCCTAATGAAAAGGTATCGGAGATGACAATACTCGTGACCAATTGAATTCGCTCCCAAGTGATAAACCCAACCAAAATACTCAAATATCCCTCTTTCTTTATCTTCGTTGGTATTTCGCTCCAAACCTCTGCTCCCGGAATTGTTCAATTCCGAAGCTAATGCGTCCATCCTACGCTTATTAGTCTTAATCAGTTATAATTATTCTTTTTCCTGCTGCTGCTTGCTCTTACAAAATGCGAAATGTGAAATGTGAAATGATAGATACTGATAATACTACCTACACCACGCTCATCTTAATAATAATAATAATAAGATCTTAACGATTAATTAATGATGATGATGTGAAATTAGACTTGTCTTCTTTTTTTTTTTCGCATTATGAATGTCATTAATATTTGTCTAAATCGTCCATGTGGTCCCACTTTATGTTGAGGATGGTGAGGTCCGACGGGTTGAGGTTGAGCTGACCGTCAAGGGTTGTTAAATTGTCATAATAACACGATGCCACCCCCACCACGTTAGATACCACTTGGACTTGTACCATTTCACTACCAGTTAGAGCTTGCCACCTGTAAAAGCCTTTACGTATATTTTGTCTTTATTATTACTCTTTAAGATTTCTCTTACACATTTATTCATCCTTAAGTAATTTTCTTACAAATTAAGTAATAAATGTATTTATCGCTTTTTTTAAAATATATTCTTTATTCTTTATTGAAGTAGAAGATATATATCTTTCATTAATATTATAAAAGGTTAACACAAATAATAATCTAATAATAGTCATATCAGATTATATATTAGTTATATTATTAATTTTTTTAATATATGTAAAAGTATCATAAAGTCTTATAAATAAGAACAGATAGACTAAAGTCTTATAGAATTATTAAAAAAGATATTTTAATATATATCTACAATTTTAATAAATTAAAATATTATAATAACAATACATCACATATATATAAATTAAAATAACTATTTACTTTTTTAACGGTCTACGTGACAATTTACGATTAAAATAAATATGTAATATCTTATTAATTAAATTTGGATGTGCATCCCTGATCCATGTCGGTAAAATTAACATCCTAAATAAATTATTGTTAATATTATAAATGAGTTATATATACACGACACATGCTTAACATTGATGGATCTATTTTGTGGATATTAATCCATTTTCTTTCTTTGCTTGTGTGTCAATAAACATTGATTTCATTTTTTCTTTTCCATAATTGTCGTTTTTTAATGACACATGATTTTATGATTTTAAAGAAACGTTGATAATGTATCTTTTAATATATTTTTTATTTCATTTAAATTTATCTAAATCCTATTAAATTATGTGAGTCATTTAATAAGATACATGTAGATTTTAAATAATCAAATAGTATATATTAAAGTGTGTGTAATGCTAATATTATTTCTGTTCTTATTATTTTTCTACTTCTTCGACCTCAGCACTTTCACAAACTTCATGATATCTTTCGCAAAAAATTAAAAGGTAATGAAATTGAAAGGGGAACCTATGGCAGGACTCGTGGATAGGGTTAAATTCAACGTGTAAGTTGTAACAATGAGTCAATAAAGACGGTGAAGTAGTTTTTTCTATAGAGGAGTCAGAAGAAGAAATTAATTAATATCTCCACAATCATCGTGTGGTGGGGCGTTGGGAAAGTATTGACATGTGGTGGATGTCGATAAAAGTTTTTTTATTTTATTGATTTAGTCGATAAAATTTAATTTAATTAAATCAAATAATTAAGTTAATGAAGTAAGTGAAATTATAGGTTAGCTTAAAATAAATAATAGTTTATTATTAATAAATAAAATAAATAAATAAATAAAAGCTTTTCTAATTTAACTTTGAAGAATTATAAATATTTTACTCATCATTCAATAAAAATTAGTTATATAAATGAATTTATATAAAGTAAATATTAATTTGTAAGTACTATTTACGAATTTACTTAAATAAAAAAATTACTAATTATTAAATAGTTAAAGAATTTATTGAAATACTTAAATCACTTAATTTTAATTCTGATATTTTCTCACATCGTTATCATTCATTAAATTTTTTCCAAGCCAAATACATAAGTTCAAGTTTTCAACTTTATAGAATAATTTAGAAGTGACTAACAATCGCGTAGATGTTGTAAAAATAAATAAATTTAAATAATAATTAAATATAAAAGATATTGTAAAAATTATAAAATAAAATTAAGATTACGACCGTTGTTTGTTAAATAATAATATTATGTAAGAATTATAATAACACATATTTTTTTCAAATTCTTTGTAATTAATTCAAATTCTTCGTGACTAATATATCTACCCTCTTTAAAGTAAATATTTAAACTATATCTCACAATAAAAAAAATAAAACAATCAAATATAGCTGAAAGTATTTTTTATTAGTGTAAATTTTATTTAAAAACTATAACTATACATATAGTTTTAAATTATGTCTTTTACGATTTCAAACGTTTGTTCTAAAGCACAAATTGTATCAATTGATAACCCACACTCTCTAAAGAGTAAATAAGGTAGGATAACTTGATGCACTCACAATTTAGATGAAATAAAAGATATATGAGCATCCTTACCCTTATGGCTGTGTTTTGATTGTGACATGTGGATGTTGTAGAGACACCAATTTACTTCAAGTCTCAGGTGATAAAAGTAACAACATGTTTCAAGAAATATTCATAAAATCCTTGAAGTGTTTTTAACTTGTAAATAGATTCATGCTTTATTGTTTAATTAATAAATCAATTGATTGAAATATTTCCACTAGAAGGATATATAATTTTTTTGGTTAAAATCTCTCTTACATGTGTTAGATCAACAATTCTTTCGAGCACAAACACTTATATAATTTACAACCACAATAAGTAATCATCAATATCACTGATAAAATCAACAACAAAATATCTATTAGAACCACCATTAGAATAGTGAATACCGAATAAAATCCTCACACATTGTCTATAAACTCTATGGCCGCTCTACTTCTTTCATATCTACATTCAAAATGTCATCCGTTAACATAACCAAATTTTGATCGTGATTTCTATGAATTTGTTTGAAAGGTATCAATATTGATGTCACTTTTGATTAAAAAAAAAGTAACAATTGAAATTATTTTATGTAATGATAGACGACAAAATTTTATAATTAAAATTTACTGATATTTTGTCAAGACTTCAAGTGAATAAGGGAACAACAATTTATTGGGAATACCATTGAGATATGCTATTCATGAGATTTTTATTTCAATTTTTTATATAATTTTTTCTCGAACACATGGTTTATCGGTAAAAAAGTTCATGTAATAACCTCATTTTTTTAAGAGCAACTACATATAATCTTTTAAATCTGACACTATTAGTGATTATAAATTTTATATTTATTAAAAAAACTAAAATAATATATATCATCCTAATCCATTCCAAAATATTTTAAAAGAATCACAATTACAATAACATACAATAAAATATACTAAGAGAACATAAATTTCTTTTGATCCTTGATAAAAACCCATCACCGAAGAAAAAAATTCATCACCGAACCTACCAATAGCCCTAATCAATAAAATCCAAATAATTCGGTGGTTGATCTATTATCGATTTTTTTGAAAATAATATACTTAAATATATTTAAAATTATAAATTTTAGTTTAGATTTAAATAATTTAAGATTTAAAATAAGGAAAATTTTATTGTATATCTCTAAATTTATACTCTTATTCTCATATTTTAATAAAAATTTAATTTTATCTTTTTAAAAGAAAAATCAATTTTTATATATTTTAGTATATATGTGTTATGAAAAACTTGAAAAAATAATTTCCGAACAAAAACGTATTTGAGAAACTTAAAAAAAAAATTCAAAAGACAAAATTTAAATTTTATAGAAAATTTGTATTCTGAATTTTTTTTTTCAAGCTTTGTAGAAAAACTTTTTCTTAAAGTTTTTTCGGTATATAAATATGTTTAAAAAACTTAAAAAAGAATTTTTTATATACAAAATTCAATTTTTTTTAAAAAAAAAAATTCAAATTGTCTTTTGGAATACACATAAATTTTTTGAAACACATGTTTTCCGAAAAAAATTTCGAACTCCAAATCAAATTTAGTGAAGTAGAAAAAAAATTATTTATTTTGGAAAACAAAGAGAAAAATGTAAAATAAGTAGTTTATATAAAATATGAGGTAGAAATATAAATATGATAATACTTATAAAATTTTCTAAAATAAAAAATTATTGTGACAATTTCTATTTCAAATAATTGTTATAATATTTTTAAGATTTGATGACAAAGTTTATTCCTTAATTTAAATATATAATATGTTTTTGAATTACAATGAGTGAACGTGTATAATTAAAGTTTCTCTCCCTTTCTTTTATTAAGTAATTTTTTGATTAAAGATTCTATTAAAAATTATGCATTAGTAATTTCCGACACTGCAAATGGATCAAACACATTCCAGTCATATGGTTATATGGACTTAAATCTAAAAAAAGTCATAACAGTATCCGACAAACTCATATCACCGGATTTGGTAATATTTAATTTTTTTTACATAACACAATATTTAGGTTAGTATTCAAAATATAACTTAAATCATGTTATTATATGAAACAAGTTTATAGATTAAGAAAAACAATAATTTAGTAAATATAATTAAAGTTTTTTATTAGTATATAAATAAATTAAATAGATTATTTGTTGACAGATTAATTAATATTTTTTATGGACATGTAAATTTTATTTTTTGGTCATTTATAAATTAAATCGAACCCACTTCTGATACCTATTATTTATCGTTATTCGTTAAACTAAACTACTATAGTAAGAACAACTTTTTATTAGTTGTAAAACAACCAACAAGTTATTTGTTTTTTTTATCAAATTAGTAGTCCGTTTTTATGATTAAATATATTTCTATTTTTTATAAAAATTTATTTTTAATCATTGTAAAAATTTATGTAACAATTTTAGTCTATAAAATCAAACTTTTGAAGTTTTGTTGAATCGAAATAAAAGTTTATGAATATATTTGAAGTATTATGATAGAACTATTTAATTTTATAATATTTTGGTTTCTTAAATTTTTATAGCTTAAAAATTTATATTTAATTTTTATTATTAAAAATAATTTAAAATTTTTGTCACAAAAAGTAATTCAAAAATTATATAAGTGTAAATTAGTTGACTTAATAATAAAAACTAAAGCTATAAATAAAAAATATTGTAGAGAATAAAAGTAAAAGAAAAATCTTAAATTAATTAAAAATAAAAGTTTAAATTTTATAGAAAAAAATATATTTTAATTTTTTATAATATCAAATATATTAATTTGTATTTTGACAAACTTAATTAAAAATATTATTGAGATTTGAGAATACAATAAATAATATTATATTGAACTTTAAACATAAAGAAAGTTAGAGTATAGAAAAAGTTAGGCACTCTCACCTTGTAACCCGTGCAAAACCGACAAAATGAAAGTCGGTTTAAACCGGAGCCACCCAATATTTATGTTTTAAACAATAAAGAACGTGTCCGAATAAGGGCTCCTTTGTCATTTCGTTTCAACAATAAAGAACGAGCCTAGCAATACACGCATGACCCTGTCAATCATCCAATCAAATTCAACCCGTTAACCTAAAAGCTTAACAGGGAAGGAAACAACCCAGTTCGTGTCACTATGAACCTTCCAATAATTCGAAAATCAAAATAATTCTATAAATACACAATCACGCCCGTTCTTTCGTTCACAGTCAATTGTGAATACTTTCTCTCTCTTCCATTTAGAATAATACACGTCTCTTTCTCTCTCTAGAAAAATAAAATAATGGGAACTGCAATTCTTCGTTCCCACGATTGCCTTCAAGGTCGGTTACTTCCAAACGATGCCTTGTCAATCCCTTCCTCTCAAATTAGGTCGCGAAAAAACTCTAACCCCAACCCTAATTGTAAATCCTATGTCAATCAGAACCGTCGCCGTAAGCGGAGCCCGGTGGCTCCCGCTCAGGCCAATTTCAACGATCGGAGGAGATCCTGTGATCGCACGGAGGCACTGTCGAACGGTGTAGCCGCGGCGAATCTTTTCATGGGACAAGTTAAGATTCTCAAAAGAGGCGAAAAGTTGAGTCTAGAGAAAATTCACGATGGAAAACTCGTTGTTCCCGTGGAGGATTGTACGGTGATGACTATGGACCTTGACCATCCCGATTTGTTATTGGGTTCAACAGATCGGTTTGGGCCTGATCCAATAACCGTGCAGAAACAAATTAGGGTTTCCGAATCGAAAGATGGAATTTACGCTGGATCAGCGTTTGTTGCGTCTCCGCCTCCGAGTTCCGTTCCGGTACCCGGATTTTTGGGGAAGAACGGTGTGGCCACAAGTGATTTGAGACGTTTACTACGACTTGATTTGGAATGATTAATTGATTCCGTTTGTTTGGTGTTTGATTTCTTTCTTCCGAAGTAGACGATGAAAATCGATGGTTGTTTGTTTGTTTGTTCGTATAGTCCCTATCGTGCTTCCTTTATTTTTTCAAGAGGATTTGCCGTAGGGTGCGAACGCATGAAGAAGCGTTGAAAGTTGAAAGTGAAGTGAGGGTTTGTTGTTTCAGTGTTCGGTTCCTGATAGAGGGATTAATCAAGTTAGGTTTTATGGTTAGTTCATATGTTGATGACAAAAGGGATGAATCTGTTGTAATTTCCTCTTTTGTCTAATATACGTGAATCTATAGTGTTCGGATTTAGAGTATTTCTTTGTGTGTGCGTGTGTGTGTGATTTTCTTCCATATGGAAGACTCAAGTAGTGTATGTTTTTCGTCGTATTGTTCAGTTCTTTGGATGTATTCTGTGTTGGTTTTCGTGCTAATGTAGTAGTGAAATTCAGTGGTAATAGAATAAAGTTTAGTGTTAGTTTGAACTTTGATGATTATTCACTGTAGTTTTTATCTTCCGAAATGCTTTTTTGGCGGACCTGTGTGGCGAATTCAGATATTTCAGTGAAAACTAGTTTATTCTCAACTTGATTGATTATTAATTGTAGAGTGTGTCAGTGTTGATAATTGATGTGGTGGATATGGCCGAGGGAAATTGATGATTAAGTGATTTTCTGTCCTTTATGTTTCCTGAACTTGATGGTTTACTTACCGGTTAACATCGATGTATTAGATTTTTTTATCAAACCTTTGTCCTATCACATGGGTTGGTGTTGTGTATGTGGTGTGTACTTGTTTTGTCGTTGCTGGAAGATTGATAAAAACCACATATTGGCAACATGCCAAACTGATCGATTATTTTCAGGGTCTTTTAAAGTCACAAATATTTTATTTGAGGAAGGGGAAGGTGCATTGTCGGTATGAGATCCTGCCGTCATGAAATAAATTTAAGTATATAATCAACTGTATGTATTTGTTATCAGTGTAAAACAGTTTATACACGTGTATAGATTACACTCATTTTATTTTGAGTATTTGAATAGTAGTTTGTTCTTATAGGGTGCTATCTTTGTGTTCGGCTGTTCATTAATTTTGGAATAACTAAGACATCATTTATTTGTGGAATGAGAGTTTTTATTTTCCCAAAGCAGGCATTTTGAATAGCATCTAATGGAGGAACAATGTAAATTTCATTCATGTTGGCTGTGGAACTCTCGGGATATGAAGAAAAATGATGGATCTTTATCGCAGGATACAACTTCTTGGATCGCAGTTCGGTTCTGTTTTTATCTTCCTGTTTTGTTTGATTTTGTTCACATGATGTGTGCGTTAATGGAACTGGATTCTGTAAGAGTAAATAATTTGATCACAATTTGAAATCTTTGTTCAAGCTCTGGTTATCTTTGGTGTTTTGTTACATCTTCCAGTTAAATTGTTATTTTATTTTTCACTTTTTTCTGAGATGTAATAAAAAGACAGATTCCTTGATCTTCAATGGAATCAAAGTGAGTTCCAAGTCATGGCGAGCTTTGAGCTGTCAACTAAATATATTGGTAGAACGTGGGTCTCCAAAACCTGATCTTGTACGTTCAAATTCTACCGTGCGTGATTTGTTAGATTGAGAAAGACACTGAAATAATGGCATAACAGACAAATATAAAGTATATTTGAACTCCTGTGAATTTGGATTACTAGACAACCAATTTGCACTTTAAAGCATCGGAGAATGAGAGACTAAATTGGCCTCTGAAGTCCACAAGCTGTGACATTTGACCAGGCAACCCCTCCAATTTGGTGTGCATAAATGCCAAACAAAGAGTGCTAGGTAAAACATTATTTTGAGTCTGTTTCAAACACTCTACTTGAGTCTCCCTAAAGAGGAAACAGGTCCACGTTTGTGTGAGAAATTAATCCAAGAATAAGATTGTTAAATAGTTACCAACATTTCTCATTGTATTAGTAAGTGGGGTGTTTGCTTTATTTGTTTATGGATGGGTTTAGAATTTTCCTGTTTGAGATGACTGCTTGAACAGTCAATAAGTATTATTTTATCATTTTCAACAAATATACAGGGGCTTTATAGTTGTGTAATTTCTTAATTACAACAAATGAAAGGTAAACTCTATTGAACTGGATGAAATTTTCAGGTGTGTACTGCATCATGTGCCGTTGATAACATATCTAAGTTAAGTAATTCAATTTCCGAGGCACGGGTTAGTCCAACTGCATATCATGTGACTTGTTGAACCTTATACCCTTTTAAGCCTTTACTTACCATGTATCATTAGTTGTACTCGGCACTGGCAGTATCCTTTTCCAAAACCAGTGTTTCCTCCAAATTAATGACATCTCCTCAATAGGTATTCCCTTGGTTTCCGGTAGGAATAAATAAACAAATATGGTCATGATGGCTATCCAGCCTGCAAAAAACAGGAAGATCCCATACGTGAATATACAGAGAAGGGAAAGGAAGGCCTGCGCAATTATGAAAGTGAATAGAAGGTTTGCTGCAACTGTGATACTCTGCCCTGCTGATCGAATTTCTAATGGAAATATCTCACTTGGGACTGTCCAGCCTAGTGGGCCCCATGACCATCCAAAAGCTAGAACAAATAGAGAAAGTACAACTACAACTGATATTGAATAGCCTTTTGACAATTCTTGGTCGTCTCCAAACTTGACCCCCAAAATTATGGCAACTATAACCTGTTCAAGTAAAAAATGAGAGTATAATCAATTGCTGTGCAACAAGAGAACTGACCTTTGTATTATGTCACAAAATCTTGGTAAGCATAATTGGAATTTGCATTAAGCTAAGATTTTTCTATACCTGGCTTATCATCATTTGTATTCCACCACTGATGAGTAAAGGTCTTCTCCCCAATCTATCCACTGTTGCAATAGAAATGAATGTTGATAAGGAAAGAACTACCCCAGTCAAGGCTGACGAGTAGAGAGATGCCTGTCTGCCAAATCCCATGCTTTGAAATAGCATTGGTGCATAAAAGAGGATTGAATTTATGCCAGTCAGAATCTGGAATGCAGGCATGAAGATAGCCATGATTAGCTCTGGCCTATATCTTCTTTTAAGGATGTTCCAGTAGGGGTGTTTTATTGAGTTTGCCAATGCACCTGCATCGAGCATATCTTGGAACTCTGCATCGACATCATCCGTTCCTCTGATCTTTTCAAGGAGCTTCCTTCCTTGTTCCTTTGATCCTCTTTCTACTAAGCTATTTGGAGTTTCTGGGATAAATATTCCCCCGATAGTCATCAAAAGAGTTGGTATTGCTGCAAGGCCAAGGGCTAGCCTCCACCCCCATGGTTTAATCTGTTGTGTTCCATAGTTGATCATATTTGCTGTGAAAATCCCAAAAGTGGTTGCAACTTGAAACATCATGTTCAAGCCTCCTCGAAGGTGGGTTGGCGCCATCTCAGACAAATAGAGTGGAATAGCCTTCAAAAAGGTATAACTGGGTTGTTATCAAACATACTTTTTTTCCTGTAGAATTTGATGAGCCTACGTTAACATTAACTAATTAATATTGACAGTCACTTTTCAAAGCTACATTTGATACTTTGGTTATCTAGACTTTAGAGTTTGGTTTTTCAGACGAAATGGTTGCTCAATTGTTCCTTTTATAAATAAACTAATGTTTTATATCAAAATAAAAAATAGTTTATATTTTTGCTCTATTCTGGATCAAAGACTATAGAAAAGAAATGCTGCTACCTGATTTCCAAATCCAATGCCAACACCTTGCAAAATCCTTCCTATGATGAGCATTTCCAGATTAACAGCTGCAGCATTCAGAGCTGAGCCAATGAGAAAGCTGGTACCACCAACTATGATACTTGTCCTCCGTCCAAACTTCCTTGTAACTGGAGCTGCAACTAGGGATGCAACAAAACCAGCAATGTATAAAGTAGATGTAAATGCAGCAATGCCCTGATTGTTATACTTGCAGTAGTTGTTTTCATGTGCTTCCATTTTATGTTTGTACACTGAGGGGAAGAATATCTGAAGAAAGTCATCCATGGAAGCAACTCCTCCTGTTAACCATGGCACATGCGACAACTTTCTGATAAATGACTATGATTATGAAGATTATGCTTATTTACATATTCTGATAAAGAAAATGAAGAATATGAGCCATCAGAAAAATAAATAAAAAGCTTAATTTGGGGTCCCATTGATAAAAAAAGAAAGAGTGCAAGTAGTCTGGACCTAGAATGTATATTTATTTTTATGTGAGTGATAAAGTGATTCTAACAATTAATCAATAAAAAGGTGGTTCTAACTTCAATGATTTGGTGTATCGGAAATCATCCATTCTGAATTGTTTAATATTGAAGATTTCTTTAAATAAGATTAAATGTCAGCTCATAATAGTAGTAGATTGTACGCCATGTTCCAAAAGGTTATTCAAATCATTTGTTATCTTTGTTGGAGGACCAGTGTCGGGTGGTAATAAGACATACGACATTATCATACAGATGACATAAGTAAATTAGATCCAGAACATCAGAATCAAAATTAAATACTAAGCAATAATGAGTTTAACAAGTGGATGTATTTATTAGTTTGAAATTTAAATTAAATATATTAATGTTTTTAACTCATATTTGTTATATTTCATTTGGAGGGAGGATCATGCAATTTGATGCGGGATTTGTCAATTGACCATTACATATAAGCATTTGAAATTGTTTGAAGAAAAAAAAATGTCCAAGTTGAAATTGAACTTATGAGAAAATACATGGGAATTGCATCTTAGAGTTATAACTTTATTATAATTAATTTTAAGATTATGTCCGTCAATTGTTGTAATGCGTTAATCTAATAAAAAATTACAATAAAGTTTATTATTTAAAACAAAAGAGTTTCTATTTTTATTTAAATCAATTAAATTAAATATTTTCTTTATCAAAACATGCATTAAGATGAAACGTGGGATTAAGTATTACACAGTATATCCATGTATCTTTCCTTTTTTTTTTTTTTAACTCAAGCACCATTTTATCTTTCCTTTCTTTTAACTCAAGCTATGTATAATTTCCTTTTTTGTTTTGTTTTTTTTACCCCGTGTATTTTTCCTAGGTCACTTTTTTTCCCTC
>JBBPBO010001985.1:6267104-6353345 GCA_037974295.1 Cicer cuneatum
TTTATCAAAACATGCATTAAGATGAAACGTGGGATTAAGTATTACACAGTATATCCATGTATCTTTCCTTTTTTTTTTTTTTAACTCAAGCACCATTTTATCTTTCCTTTCTTTTAACTCAAGCTATGTATAATTTCCTTTTTTGTTTTGTTTTTTTTACCCCGTGTATTTTTCCTAGGTCACTTTTTTTCCCTCTAGTTTGTTGTTTTTCTCTCTCCTACTAATTATCTTTCCCATTTGTTTTTTGTTTTGTTTTGTTGTGGAAAGGCATCTTTCCCACTTGGCCACTTGTTCGTTGCCACACGAGAACTATTCATCTTCCTTCTCCACATGTCTTTATCTTTTTTGTGTAAACTGCAAATTCCATAAGAACCGGTGGTAACCAAACTCACAAAAGCATCGCAAACCGGTTTATAAGAACCGATTCACGGTTCAAGGAGGGAGAAGCAAATCATGCGACTACACGACAAATTGAAAATGTCGGAAACATACATAGACTTGAAATTAATATTAATTAACACTCAGAAAAACGAGATTCGTTTATAAACTCAGATAAAAGAAATAAAGAATATTCAAATTTCAATAACAAGGAAAAAGAGAAAGTATGATAACAAGATTTAGGATTAAGAAGAGAACCTGAAATTCCAACGTCATAGCCGAAGAGGGACCCACCAGTAGCAGCAACAATGCAAGCGATGATGACATGAACTGTGACCCTCCCTTTATATTGTTCTGCTCTTCCGTTAGTACTGCTACCCACAACACCAAGAATGGAAGGTGAATCTTCCATTTCCTTATAACAGGAGGCATGTAAGGGGTAATAAAGTAGTATTATTAATGTTGAAAAACATACATCACTTCAATCTCACCTTCAATTTTATTTTATACACAACTTGTAAAGTAAGTAGTAAATAAACTAGGGTACCAACCTATACTTTGCTCCGTGATTATTTTATGAAAATAGTACCTCAACTTTTTTGACCTAGTTTATTTTTAATTATTATGCATTATTGCTTCCCGCACTCAACGTTCAAAAGACGCTGCTCCGTTTCAACTGTTTTAAAACTCAAAACTATTTCTTCTAATCTAAATATAGATATCTAAGCAATTCAAAACCTGTTCAATGACCTAAAATAGATATAAATATGTATTTTTTTTAGTACATTTTAATACTTATTTTATTTTTAAATATTCTTAATATAATCAATGATCCTTTAAGAAACTAGTTGCACATTTATTAGGACTTAGTTACAACTCACGTAAAAGTTAGTTAATTCACTTGAGAGTTAGTTAGTGATTGTCAATAAACAATTAATTTTTTCCTTTTATATGAAAAACAATTAGGTTATTAGTTTGCTAACTTTTCCAAACTTTTACATAGAGAAGCATTATTATAATTTTCAATCACAAAAAATGTTATTGAGTTAAGTAGCGAACTAAATCATTCTCTTTAATATGTTTCGTGTCATTGTCTAAAACATACAAACAGAGTATCAACCACAATGGTATCCATGATAAAACAACTTATTTACCAAATGTATTGTTATTCTACTGCAGCATAGAAGATTAATGGCCACTCTAGAAGTATGGTCCTAAGACCATTCATTATAAATTGAATGAACTACAACACGAAATCTGCTATAATAGAGAGAAATGACTGGAAATGTAATGAATAGAAGAGGGAAAAGAGACAAAATTAAAAAATGCATTAAATTTTAGTGTGTTTTTCACAAGAGTGGATTTAACACTTTTTTATATAATGATGGAAGATATTTAATGTTTTTAACTATCTAATGCATGATTTTAGTATTTATAAAACTAAAAGTTAATCCATGTATGAAAGTTTATGTTAAACTCTATATTTTTTTTTTAAGTTCAGGCTTAACTTCTAACAAATATACTATTATTTACTATCTTTTTTTAGTCAATTAATATGAACTCAGGAAATTTTCTTTATCAAATTCTCAAACTTATTTTTTTATAATTTTTTTTTGTCTGCACCTTCAATTAATTTGAATTTTATTATTTTCAATAAGCTATATAGAACAAATTTTGAATAAGGGGTGATGGCATGAACATGGCCCAACTTTTTTTAGGATTCAATAAATATGGGTATAAATAATTTATACTAAAAACCAACATAAACCGGTTAATTACGATATTATTTTATATTGAGAATTAAAATTACAGCGAAAATAATTCTTGTTAAGTATATAAAATTGGTTGGCATGTCTTTTTCTCAAATTTTTAAGGAAAAAAGATTTTATCAAAATGATGATGATTGCCTAAGACTTTGGGGTACATAGTTCACCGTAGGCTAAGTAGATTGGCTATATGATATTATAGATCACTCAGTGGACTTCACTTCTGTTCTGCACCATTCAGTGGATTACTGCTATTTTCATTTACCGGATCCGCCAACATATCACATTTTTTTCCTTACATGAATGTCCTTTTTACAGTATATTTGAGCATTTAACTGCAGATCAGGAGGTCACCAACCCAGTCGTACCCTTAAATATATATTTATATTTTTTTTTGTTTTAAACTCACTCTTAAAATTAAATGTTTTTTTAGTAATAAATTAAATATTTTTTTAAGCAAATAAATAAATATGTTTCATGTCACCATTTTCTTTTCCATTTGTTTGCAATGTATTATTGTATTATTATTTTTATGGATAATTGTTATCGGTGTAATATTATGAGAAAAATGACTATTCACATAAATTCTGCATGACCATGACATCCGTAATATTATAGCTGTGATGATATGATAATGGCATAATGCAATTTCATGTATCGGTTTTAACAATTTTTTGTTGACAAAATAAATATAAAAAACTTGTACCAAAGAAAAAGGTTTTTACACCATTTTATTAACCACCCCACCCCGCCCAGGTCTTTTCTTTTTCAAGCCCGTGGTTTAGCACGGTTTTCACGAAGAATTTGAAAATAGGCAATAGGCCGGTGAAACTAGGCTTTTGTAAAATTAGGTGAAGTTTGTGATTTTTTTAAACTAAAATCTATTTTTAAAATATTCTAAAAATCATTATTTTTACAGAATAAAATACAAATAAAAATAATAATTAAAAAATTAATATATTTAATTAAAAATACAAATTAAATACGTCATTTTTTTAATTAGTTTTTTATTTATATTTCATTTTAGAGTAATATTTTTCAAATTATGCACTTGCCAAAAAACTTTAAGGCATTTGCCATGTCATAAATTTTTTTTAGGTTAGAGTGCGACTTATATGAAAGTCTAGTGCAATATGTTAATATATTTAAAAGTCTATTTTATATTAATATTTTTAAATTAGTATTTAAATATTTTTTTTAATAAACTAATAAATTAAGATGTCAATAAAATTAAATATTTTTTAAAATTTAAAATAATATTTTAAAGAATTTGACTTTAAATAACATCATACTTCAATTCTATTTTATTATTATGTATTTAAATATGATAAAAATTAATATAGAATAATGTAATTAAATTACTAAAAGGTTAGTAAATTTAAAATTTAACATAACGTTCAAAATCTAATATATAATAACAATATTAATTAAAATATTATTTATATTTACTTAAATGGGTCGATCTGGTATACATAGAAGGTTTTTTATATGTTTTAGTTTGAATTTTTAAATTAAATAAGTTTATAGAAAAACTTAGATGTTATCTATTTAAAAAAATTTGGTTTAGACTCAATAATCGTAGATTTGACTGTAGACCTCTATTAGGCAGTATGACCCTATTCTCATTTTACAAATCACCTAATTTATAATACAATTTTACATTTGATTTTTTTTAATCAATATTATATATTATAATTTTTAAAAAATAAAAATAATAATATTAATTCCTAATGAATAATTAATTGACAATTTTTTAAAAATAAATTGTATTTTCTTGACATGGATTGTGTTACCTGACACGTGAATAAACTATGATGAAGATTTTGAAGATCAAATCGATCATCAAAGTCAAATAATATTAGAGCAAAATTTTATGTGATTGTGGGCATAAATTATTAGGTGTTACGTGTGTATACCAACTTAAACTTAGTAAGAAGGGTTAGACTTTCACAATATAGTGAATTCAAATTTAAATTTTTATTGAAAAAAATTATATTTTATATTTGACGGATCTCAAATAAAATTATCTCTAATAGAGAAAACCTTTAAAAAAAAATAACTTATAGTACAAATATCATTAATCTTTAAAATCACAACAATCGAGTAAATCAACAAAATAGCAAATTAGTTATTTAAATTGAAAATTGTTAGTCAATACCTCAATCATCCAATAGTGTCAAAATTGATAAGCCAACTTGTTGTTTAGCCTGTGAAGAATTTGTTGTTTAGCCTGTGAAGAATTGATGTTTCGATAAATTTGTATCGATATTCCATTAATATCTATTTTGTAATATAAATCAATCAGAATTCAGCGACAATATTTATTTTTATAAATTAATTTTTCATTTTATAAAAGTAGAGAATCAAATTGATATTTTTTTATAAATTAAAGTATCTTATGCAAATAAGTGTAGAGACTATTCTTTAAAGTAATTAAAATCTATTTAAAAGATTAAAAAGTTTAAACATAGAATATGTGTCACGTCATATTAGAAATATAGAACTAAATTGCCTTACTTCTGCTATTTGGAGAAATAATTTTGGGTACTTTTTCACTGTGATACTCCAATCATCTCTTTATAGGATGCAACTCTCTGTAGATTCTCTCTAAACTTAGGTCTTGTGTGTTTCTTCCTTTTATTCTTTATGTTATTCGTCTATTCTTTTAACAACCATTTTTAATAAAATTATATGCTTGTGTTTGTCATGGACTATAATTAATTTTTTAATGACCTATATGTATATATTTAATTATATATAGTATATACATGTCTATTCCTGCATTTTCTATTTAATTAGACACTGCAAAAGAAAGTGTTATATTATCAAACAATAAAAATTATCTCACTTTTTATATATTTTTATTTCTTTAACACTATTTCTTTAAATTTTCCTTTTCAATCCGAACAATACTTTTGTTTCTAATAAAAAAACAAAGCATTAATTTTTATAATTTTGTTTTAAATTTTAATCACCTAAAATGTTCTTAAGGAGATTTTCTAAATAGTAATTATATATTAAAAAATAAAATGTAAAATTTTAAAATATCTATAAATTTTATTTATTTTAGTGTACTAACAAATGCCAAAAAGATACGTGTTACAATTTTCTTTCAAACTTATAATGGATTGAAAAACATCAGGGAATTCGAAAGAACTCTTGAAAATTGCATCAATCAATCAATTACAGGGAAGAAAAAATCTTTTCAGCCGAATTTAAGGAAAAAAGGTTAAGCAAAGAACCAAATTCCATGTTGATACTACTTGCTAATGCTGGCCACTCCATATTAAGTCATCATTGGCATCTCCTTCCAAGAGAGAATCTACGAAGTGGGCCAATAATTATTGTCTTGCTAAATATTTCTTTTTTCTTCTAGAAATTCTTATGTACATGTATGTAACACGTCACTCCTAGGCTCAACTAATACTTAAAGTATGGCATGTAAAAAAATAAAAAGTATGAAATGGAAACCAAATTTCATACTTTTAAGTTTTATCTCTCTTTAGTAAAAAAAAAAGTTTTATCTCTCTTTGAAGTTTTCTGAGATTCAATTTTGGAACTGACCACCAAAACATTTGTGCCAAGGCAAGAATGTCTCTAACATGTTTTTGGTCTTAAAGGTGTTGGGGTCTATATAGACCCTTTACTAAAATTGTTAAAAAAAAAATTATAAAGAAAATTGAACAACGAAGAAACTGATTTAAGAAGAAAGATTTTTGTACAATGGTCACCTAATAATAATTTAACAGAAAAGGGAGACTAATCAACTCACTCAAACCAAACTTTCCACATTAATTAAGATTAACCATACAATGATTAGCTTTACGATAAATATATTTTATCTCAATTCCAACTTTCTCTATCCATTAAAAGCTAGTGTTTCATGGAGTAGATGAAGCAAATGAATTAGGTTATGAGAATTTATAGTATTAATCATACCCACAACCGTAAGAGATTCCATCTCTAATATCAAGGAATTTATACCTATATTACTAGCCAATCACAACCCATGAAGACCACACAATTTAGCCATAACCGAAGTAGAACAACCTAGATTGCCGTTGAAGTCGCAGACATAACAACCTTTGGAATCTCAAATAAAGTTGCCACAAGTTGAGAGACTAGAGTGACCAATATAGGAACCATTGTATTTAGCTTAAAGACATTGGATGGAGGCGGAAAGCCGAAACCACCTAATATTGATCTCATGTTTATTGACATCTATGTAAGAGAGCAAGCAAACAAAAAGATGGTGATGGACCAAAGTAAGATACCTCTAATGATTGATAATCAACTGCTTATGATCGAGACACATCCTTGAGAATACAAGTTGGTTTCTATCCAACCACAGTATGTGTCATAATAACGAACAAACTCGGTCATTTCCAACTATTAGAGCCAATACAAGTGTTTTGACAGAAAAAAGAGCTCCAATGATTATGGCTCTTAGTTTATTACTAAGTTAATATTTTTGTACGTGAACAAAATTTATCAAGAGTAACATTCACAGTATAATTGTATATAATATTAGTTGACGGATTAAGATGACAAAAAAAATGATTATAAATTAAACTCACAATTTATAAATATGATTTATATGATAGTAATTTTTAACTATTACTTTTAAAAAAGATTTATTCAAAAAGATATTATTAAATAAGTATAACTATTAATATATCTATTCGTGTGTAATATAATTCATCCTTGTAACCTAAATATGCATTTCTATTCGATAAAATTAAATATGTATTTTCAGTATATTTTTAATGTATTCTTTTTTTTTGTTATAATTAACGCATTCTTTTTTTTTTAGGTTATTTTATGATTAAAAAAAATTATAATTTATTTCAATTTTTTTTGTCTTAAAAAATAAGGTAAATATCAATATAATTAATTCATACAATCTCGAATTCGAATCCGAGACAAAACGTATAACCTATAAATATCAACATTTGTTAGTTGAACTAAAACTTTAAAAACTTAATTTATTTCAATTCTATATCATACAATTAAAACTATCATTTTTTTAACAAGTAAATTTTTTGCAACAATTTTTTTGCTTTATTGAGTTCACATAGACAAACACAAGTTTTTTTAAACTTTGTTTAAACTTTCCATTTTGATAACTCAGCTATTAAAGACTCATATTTTTCATCCTCTTCAAATTGTTTCAGCTTAGTGAAGAATCATCGCTATTTTTACCATTTCCTAATCCAATTTCAATCGACTTTATCATAGCTGTACTCAACAACAACCAAAAGAAATCACAGCATTTCAAAGTTTTTTTCTTTTTAAGAAAATAAGCTTATAGCATTTCATTTATAAGAATGTGCTCAATACAAATAGGTTCATCAATCATAATTTAGAAACTAGCTAGAGATGAAGTTATTTTAGTAAGAGTATGAACTGTCTCATTTAGTTGTTAAACAAAATATAGAAGAGACGTCTACACTCGTTTACTCCAAATTCGATGACGTTCGATTTCTTAATATGAAAGAGATCAACTACCTTCTTACAATCTAGTTCGAATGTAATTGAGTCCAACCGAATCTCATGACCCATTTAAGGATGAACCCACTTAAGGGCCTTCAATAAATCCTGAGCTTCACCCGTATCCACCGAACACAAGGGTGAGAATCATTTTGTTTTAGCTAAAACAAATGATCCATTCTCGTCTCGAATACAAGCTTCCGAGTCCATTACGTTGAGATTGGGATGCGAGCGACACATCAATATTGCATTTGTAGGATTCTGTAGCAGGCTTCTGTCGTCGTATGGTCTCTGGTACAACAATACATTTTTCTTTATTCCTTTTATTCTTTAGTAGCAATAAAACAGATATTTCTGTGTATGTTATTTGTTTTTGTTTATTGCGTTAAAGTATTTATTGAATTTCTTTATTTATCGAATTTTTTTAAAAACTAAATCCGCCGCTGAATATTACTTAATTGCAATGAAAAAATAAATAAAAAACAAATAAACAAAGGAAAGGAAAAAAATGATTAAAGGATAACTCAAATGAGTAGTTTTTAGAAGTTTTTTTGGGAATAGTTTTCAATTTATTATTCATTTAAATAAACATTCGCACCAATATACATACAAATTTGTTAAAACAAAAAATAATTAATAAGCGAAAAAACTCACAACACTCAAATTACAAAATTGACAAAATTAAGGTGAATAAAATATTCATACATATAAATTTAAGACGTTGATGACATTAAAATCACTAATTGAATCTAATTATACTAAATCAAAGTAAATATGTACAAAATAAACACCAAATATTATTCGATTTCTTTCGTTTTATTCAAAATAAAACTTATTTTTCACGGTTAACTTACGTTGACAAAATAAAAAGAGGATATGTAGTGATGGTTTAGATGCTAGTTATAATAAATAAATAAATAATAAATACTACATCAAAATGATGTATTGCCTCTTTTATTATTGGTATAGATATAGATACCTATTTTTATATTCCTTTTGTTCTTTTCAACTCAGCTGTTGTTATAGCATTTACAAAATTCAGTTACATGTTGCATCATAAGCAGTTGATAACACATGTAAGTAATTATAGTCAAACTGCTTAATGTGACTCCTTGAAGCTTTTTACAGTATCCTTTTCCAGAACCAATGTTTCCTCCACATAAATGTCATTTCTTCAATTGGAATTCCCTTAGTTTCAGGTAGGAACAAATAAACAAATATGGTCATGATGGTTATCCAGCCAGCAAAAAACAGGAAGATCCCAAACCTGAATAAACAGAGAAGGGAAAGAAAAGCTTGTGCTATTATGAAAGTGAATAGAAGGTTTACAGCAACCGTTATACTCTGTCCTGCTGATCGAATTTCTAATGGAAATATCTCGCTCGGAACTGTCCACCCAAGTGGGCCCCATGACCATCCAAATGCTAGAACAAATACACATATTGCAACTACAACAAATATTGAATAGCTTTTCGACAATTCTTGTTTATCTCCAAATTTCATCCCCAAAATTATAGCGACTATAACCTGCTCTTATTAAAACAGATAAAAAAATATTAATTATATTAATTTAAACCTTAATTTTGGTTGTGATTCAATAAACCTGTTACCTGGCATATAATCATTTGTATTCCACCAGTGATGAGTAAGGGTCTTCTACCCAATCTATCTACTGTTGCAATAGAAATGAATGTTGAGAAGGCAAGAACTCCTCCAGTCAAAGCTGATGAGTAGAGAGACGCATCTCTACCAAATCCCATGCTTTGAAATAGTACTGGTGCATAAAACAGAATTGAATTTATGCCAGTCAGAATCTGAAATGCAGGCATGAACATAGCCATGATCAACTCTGGTCTGTATCTTTTTTCAAGTATGTTCCTAAAAGGGTGTTTTATGGAGTTTGCTATCTCACTTGCATCAACAATATCTTGGAACTCTGCATCAACATCATTTGTTCCTCTTATTTTTTCAAGTACTTTCCTTCCTTTTTCATTTGATCCTCTTTCTACTAAACTATTTGTAGTTTCTGGAATAAATATTCCTCCTATAGTCATCATTAGAGCTGGTATTGCAGCAAGGCCAAGAGACAACCTCCACCCCCATGGTTTAATCTTTTGTGTTCCAAAATTTATCATATTTGCTGTAAAAATGCCAAAAGTTGTGGCAACTTGAAACATCATGTTTAGGCCTCCTCGGAGGTGTGTTGGCGCCATTTCTGACAAGTAAAGAGGAATCGCCTTCAAAAGAATCATCACGAGGAGTAAACATGAAATCGCTACTCGATAGCTCTTTTTATATGTCAGTGTTATTAGATATCTAGTTAGTTTACATTGTTAGACTTAGTAAAAAATATTCCATTTTTGCATTTGCATAAGAATGTAGGAAAAATGGCACTACCTGATCTCCAAAACCAATGCCAACACCAAGCATAATTCGACCGATGATAAGCATTCCAAGGTTAGCAGCTGCGGCATTTAGAATTGATCCAATGAGAAAGGTGATTCCACCTGCTATGATACTTGTCCTCCGTCCATACTTCCTTGTAACTGGAGATGCAATCAAGGATGCAACTAAACCAGCAATGTATAAAACAGAGGTAAATGCTGCAAGGACTTGATTGTTATATTTGCAGTAGTTGTTTTCATGTGCGTGCATTTTTTGTTTGTACACCGAGGGGAAAAATTTAATAAGAAACTCATCCATAGAAGTAACTCCTCCTGTTAACCATGCCACATTCATCAATTATCCAATAAATGAATGTAAAAATTATGCTTATTATTATTAATCTTGATAGAAAACGTGGAAAAAAGATAACATTAATTAATACATGATATATAGTATATATAGAGAGAGTTAATTAGTAACTAAATTCTACATTCAACTATGTTAGATATATTAGTCAATTACATAAACAATTAATTAGTTAGATATTCTAGTAAAAAAAAATATGATTTTTGTGTTTCACTATTCATATTACGAATTTTGTAAAATGTCGATTAGACTAATTATAAAGAAATATATTACTGAATTTTGCATGTTTTTGAAAAATTTGACAAATATTGATCATAGAACCGAATCAACAATCTCACATTGCTCAATATCATGTCTTTAGTATTTATTTCTTGTAGATTTTGATGTATAGATTAAAAATTAACTTGAAATGATCTTTTACATATTTATATTAGGAGGTTGATGATTGTATCCCTCAAGTAACCTAAGGTAACTAATTAATCAATTTAACTAATTAACTAATATATCTAACAAACTACTAACTTTTATATCTAATACTTATTTACATATTCTTGTAAGAAAAATGATAAATACGAGCCTTCATAAAAATAAAAAGCATTTATTGACATAGAAGAACCTAAAAGAGAGGGTGGAAACTAGAAAATTTGGATTGAGAGAAAATGAAATATTGCAGAACCTGAAATTCCAACATCATAGCCGAAGAGAGACCCGCCAATGGCAGCAACAATGCAAGCGATGATGACATGAACCGTGACTCTCCCATTGTATTGCTCTGCCCTCACCTTAGACACATCCTCCATTTCCTGAATTCTTATCCTTCCTCAGAGACAGAGCACACTTTCTGTTTTGTCAAATGTGAATGCTAAGATGAGTGGTGGAAGTGATAATACAGAAACAGAAATTGGTGGATAAATTGAATCTCTATTCTCAGCTACTAATTTATGTGTCATTTGGATTTAGCAGAAAAGTAGTTAGTGTGGGCTTACATAGTTGTTGAATTATTGTTTGTTTGGTAGTAGTAAGTTTGTCCCTTCCAATTGATTTTTTCTATTAAAATCATCGGTTTGTGTGAAAAGTCAAAGACTTTAATAAGATGGTTATGGAAAATTTTGTGGGAAGAGAAATATTAAATAGATACTACCTCTATATGCCTAAATAAAATTATTGCCCACTTTTTATTATATTTTTTGAATTTTCAAAAGCATCAAGTTATTTTTATTAATTAACACTAGCAAGAAAGTGTTATTGCACAAACCACGCAATGTTCTTATTTTATATTTGTCACGTTTAAATTTTAAATAAAAATTTTAATTTTATATATTATTAATAAATATTTATCTCATATTTTTTTATATTTATGAGTCATAAATATTTTTTTGTGTTTTTGTATGTGTTATTAAGAAATATTTGTCTCTTGTTTTTTCAATACTCCTATTTTTCAATAACAAAGATTTGTCTTATATTTTTTTTTAATTATCCGTGATAAATATTTATTTTGTGTTTCTTATGTATCAATTATAAATATTTGTTTCATAATTTTTTATATTTATCAATGATAAATATTTGTCATATGTTTTTTAGCATTCAGCTATAAATATGTATCTTTTTATTTTTTATTTTTATCAATGATAAATATTTATTTTGTGTTTTTTAATATTTATTAATTAGTAGCAAGTATTTATTCGGTATTTTTTTTTATGTATAAGTAACAAATATTTGTGTCGTAATTTTTTATATTTATTATTGACAAATATTTTTTGTATATTTTAACATGCAGTTTTTATTTTTTAATTCCAGTTTTTTCTTTTTGTTGTTTTAAGTGTCAATTACTTGGATCTTCCTTTTTAACTATTCCATAAGAAAATTAATTAGAACAGTCAAATAATTTTGTTAGTGCTTACTTTTCTTATATGGATAGTTGATATCATTAATTCATTTACATGTTTTTTTTGCAATTCATACTAAATATTATTTTTTTAGTCAAAATAAATAAATAAATATTATATTTAATTTTTTTATTGAATTGAAACATATGATCTATCAAAAGTAGTTATAAATAAAGTATAACATTTTAAATGATCTCATTTTATTGACAATAAAAAATCTTTACATTTAATGTATTCGAACTAATTCCTTTATCAAATTGTATTAGTTTTTTTTTAATAATATTATACATTCAACAATAAGTAAAAAATATTAATTTAATTCATATAACTGTTAATATAAAGTGTTTTTACATATTTATGTTTCAACCATTAGATATATTTGATTTTATTATAACTAATTATAAAATCACGTTAATAAACGATTGTTATATGTTAATAGTATAAAATTTTTAACATTGAAAGTGCACGACACTTAAACTAAAAAATATTCATTCATGGTGATTTAGGTTTTTTTAACAATATTCATAGTAATTTAGATAATAATATATTGAGTTTCCTACCCCAACCTCCAATGCACACGAAAAGATAATTTTACTCTTTTAATCACATATAAAAACTTTAAATTTTTTCATCTTCCATTTTTTCACTCACTCTTTCAAAAATTTAGAGAAATCACAACAATTTCGAATCTTCCTAAACTTTTGAAACAAATAAATAAGTTTCATTCGAATCTTTCAAACTTTTGAAACATAATTTTTAAAAATATGAAATTTTTAAGGATTTTCAAATCTTTCAAACAATTTGAAACTTTCGAAATGGAAAATTTCTAGCAATTTTGAAACTTTCGAATAATCTGAAATGTTAAAAGTAGGCAAAATCAAGGAATTTTCAAAACTTTTGAACAATATGAAACTTTCAAAATATGAAAAACTTTCGAACATTTCAAATATTTGAAACTTTCAAAAATCTGATTTTTTTTACAATTCGAAAGTTTTAAAAACTGAAATTTTCAAAACTCAAAATTTTAAAACTTTCAAAGGTTTTGAATTTTTTTGTAATTTTCCATTTTTTATTAAATTATTGATATCATAATTAATATGTTAATGTAATTTTATAATGTTTAGAACCAGATATGCGAACGGAGAAATTATTTGTATTGTCGCCAGAGACGATGAGGGCGACAGAGGTGATAAAGCCGATAGAGTTCCACCCACAACATCATATTTGTTGAGACAAAATCCTAAATTAATGTTTTGATGATAATCAAATAAAGTTAATTAATCTTCTAATTGTGATTCTAAAAATGTGTTGTTATTTAACATGTGCTTTTTAGTGTATTAATTAAATATATATATCAAACGTAACAACAAAAGATCATTTTAGAAGAAGTAAGACCATTATGAGAAAGCAAAATTGTTTTGGTTATTAAAAAACAGAAGTCTAAAAAAAACGAAGATCATTCTGGTTTTCATAGCATTTAGTATAATCAATTCAAGAACATTCTAGTTTACGAAAGAACAAAATTTTCATTAAATCAAGATCGTTTTAGGCTGTAAAAATATATCAATCTTCATTACGAAAGAACAATATTATATACACAAGATCGTTTTGGACATAAAAAAGATCAACAAAGGCAAAGTAAAGCATAAAAAACAAACAACAAGATCAATCTTCAGATTGATGCCTAAAATAAACAAGTACAACCAGGACAGAAAAAATAAAAACACTACATCTCTGACACGCGTACAAAACAGAAAAGTATGACACACAACAACTGTTAGAGGCTCTAAAACCAGCTCCACTCAAGATAGAAACGACGAACGTTTTGATAGTAAAACATGAACGTTCTTATTATATTACAACACATGTCAATTAAAACTATAGCTAGACAGTTGGTTTTCCAACAGCTATATGAGTTGTCATAAGCCTTCATCAAGCCTATAAAAGGAACCTCAAGGCAAAGGAAACAACAAGAGTTTAATGTGCAAGCAATCATTAACTTAAACAATCATTCTCGAGAAATCTAAGTTCTTCATTAAGCAAAATCTCTAGTTCTTCTTCACTAGATCTAAAGGATCTATTTTTTGAGTCATTTTGCTGAGAATAAAAACTCAACAAGTGTTGAGTATAGTCTGATCCATCAATCCTTTTTAAATCAATTCATTTGAAACTCAAGACTATAGTGTTAAAGATAGTTTAAGTGTATTGTAAAAATCCTTTGTGATTAAAAGGTGACTTGTAAAAATCCTTTTTGGACTGAAAGGTAATAATTGGAAATCCTTTCAAGATTGAAATGTGAAATATTGTAACTGATCAACAACATTTTTGTTTGACCACTTTAGTGAAAAAACTCATAAATTTTGAGGACTAGACGTAGCCTAATTTGAGTAAACCAAGATATATTGTTGTGTGAATTTTCTTTCCCTTATCTCTATTTATTTGTTACTCACTTAACACGAATCACATAGTGAAGTTTTATTTTAATATCACTAACCAAGAACGTTATGCTTTTGTTGTGTTTCAAACCAATATTAATCTTGAGTACCTAAGCTTAATACATGAATTAATTTTTAAAAAGGGCAATCACAATTCAAACTCCCTTCTTTGTGATTGACATTGTTACTTTAATATTGACGAATTAATGAAGCAAACCGTTCACCTTGTCAACATCGTCGTAGACGTGGTTTTAGGTCCCATGACCTTGGCGAAGATGTTCAGGAGCATGAACAGATGGATTACGAGCAAGTTGAGAAGTAGTACGTCGAAGAGTAGGTTTAGCAGCCTAAATTTCCTAGAAGACCATTGGTTATGTCGGTGTTGACACATGCCGAATTCTTAATTAATTTTTTAATTAAGAATAAGTATATATTATATTTAGTACATTTTTTAATGAAATTTAGTACATGATTTTATTGTTATGTTTTTAGTTACTCGTAGGATCGTGGCCCGTTGAAGGTGATCACACATGACTTGAAGCTGAAAAGTTTGCTGACGTTCCTGTACTAAATGTTGTACAACATTGGATTTAAGAACCTGGAGTGGTACATTTGTCTTCAGCTTATTTGACGATGGCTGATATTGGTCTCATATTTGCTTTTGTAGAAATGTGGCATAGAGAGATCATCTCGTTTCATATGCTATTTAGTGATATGACGATCACATTGGACGACGTCACAACTCTTTTTCACATTTTACCTCGTGGTAGGTTTTTCGATACACTAATAAGGTTGTGATTGTTGCACATGAGTTGTTGGGAGTAACCTTGGAGGATGAAGTTGCTGAGATAAATTATAACAAATGTGCACAATATAGATTGCAGTGGTTGTGTGATTTATATAAACGTCTCATTCAAACTAACATGTTTGAGTGTGCTGTTAGAACGTACCTCTTGCATTTAGTTGACAACACTATGTTCAAGTTTTTATATATAATTAAAAGAATAAAATTATCTTTTCACGTGCCTCGGAGGGATGAGAGGTACATGTGGAGGGTTTGAGGTAGAAAACACTAATATATTTTTAATTAAAATGTTTGTCTTATAGTATACTCTGATTTTTGTTAGCCCACTTTCATTAAGGTATTTGATTTTCAAGACACGCCCTGAGCGACATAGGATGTTTGGGTGTATTAGGAGAAAAATAAATTTTATCTTTTAAATTTAAAATTAATGGTCATTTGAATTGCAGTTATTTGACATTTCTTTATTTAAATTTGAAATTAGTATTTTTTTAAACTTATTTTTAAATTGAATTTATTTTTTAACGTCAAACATTAAACATAGAATTTAAAAGTTAATATAATAATTATTCAAATACTATATTTTTTATATTATAATTGTATTTTATATGTAGAATATTTTAAATTGAATAGTGTATGGAATTGTAATTTTTTTCTCAAAATTGTTTTTATATATATTTTTACTGACCACCGTAATTGGGATCTTTGACTCTTCTTAAGCACTTTGGACACGCTATGGAATAATCCTTGGATTGGGAACTGGACATCTAATTTTTTCTAAGGCTGAGCTATCTTCCAAATGGGCAACTCTAGAAATCAAACCTGAATTCTTTTCTCAGAGAAGAGTCATGTTGCCAACTCTCTCAACCTTTTATATTTAAATTTTAAAATAATTAATAATTTATATGAAAAATATAAGAATTAAATATTTTTTTTTGAATGAATTGAATAAGTTTTGAATCTTATCTTATAAGATTGTATTTTACTTTTAATATCTATACATAGCCAAATTTTATTAATGTGCTTTGGGTGAACTGACGATAGAATAATTGACTAGAGCGATAGTTAATTGATCAAAATTAATTACTTCAAGTGTTAGCTTAGGTCCTGGAGTTGAAGTTTGAGGAGTAGTCTCAAGTTATGAACAAAGGTTGTATTATTAAGGCGCTGGTTATATAGGTTGATATTCGTCATAGCTTGTCAAAACCATATAAATATCTCTTGGTGGAGTTGAATTGAAATCCACATGTATGCACTGTGCAATTAGGCATTGGAAGTTTATTTTGAGAACAATTTTATGCTATTAGCTTCTAATCTATTAGCGTTTGTATTTTTTTTATCACTGACGCCCCTTGTGCTCGTAGTGTTATGATCAATGAAATGATGATATCTTTGCTTTTGAAAATAAAATAAAATAAAAAGAGAGTTGAGTTTTTCCCTTTAGTTATCAATCTTTCTATCAAGGTGATTCCACGCGGCTAAATTACAATTTATTTCTTTATTTCTCCAAATAATTCAATAAAACTCCAAACATATTAATTAAACCTATTTTCAAATATTTTTGTCAGCTGAAGATATAACATCTGTTTTCATTTTCTTTCTTTTTCTTTCCCCCCCTTCCTCCTCGAATTTCCCAATAGAGCTTTTCAAATAACAATTGGAACTCAAAATGGGCAATTATTGTCTGAAAACCGTGAAAATATAATTTTTTATAAAAACTAATATTATAGATAAGAAATATCTATGGCCATTTAACAGTGTGACTAATCTCAGTTGAGAATCTATTGAACACACAAGTGGTTCTTCCTTTTCAACTAAATTTTCTCCATACAGAGATATAGGAATCAAACCCTTAACCTCTTGCTTAAGGTATCTGAATTCCTTACCACTTTGATCGGCCACAGACAGTAAGTAGAATGACCAATAAAGAACAAATATTGTTTATATTTAATTTTACAAGAGAGAACTAATTGAATGAATATAACGAAAATATAACTTGTGAATGCCAAGATATAATGCAATGCAGTTATATTATATCTAACAATGAAATACACAGTAAGCAAAACTGGATACAATTATTTTCCTATAAAATTTTCTATGCCCCTAATAAAATAAACTGAAATAAAGTAACACATAGTATAAATTGAACATTTCCAAGGGTCCTTTTGATGAAACAGTTTTCTTTAGAGCTCAAGTCCTCAATCCAATTTGACCGAAGAAAACAAGTAATACACAAACCAGAATGAAGAGAGGAACCCAACTGTGCCTGTAACCAACATGATTGCAAGAACCATGAAGAGTGAATATCCCAAGTACAGTGTTGCAGAAACAGGTCCACTCAGATTCTTGAGATCAAATACGAGATAGTTTATGGAATACAAAAAGATGTACAATGCAACAGAACCAGAAGCAAAGAATGATTTCCACCACCATCTCCAATCTTCCACACATAGGTGCATGTATGTTAGAACTAGAGATACCTCAGCACATACCACCACAAGAAGAATCAAAACGATGAATAGAAACCCGAAAACGTAGTAAACACGACCCATCCAAATGCTGGACATAATAAAGAAGAGCTCAATGAAAAGGGTACCAAAGGGAAGAGTGCCAGCACCTAGAACTAAAAGCCATGATGGGTACCGCTGCTGCGGAATTTCTCGAGGAATTTGATTAGTTCTAACAGGATACTCGAGGTGAGGTGCTTTTGCTCCGAAGTAGCCACCAACGAGTGTGAGTGGGACAGAAATGCAGAACCAAAGCAAAAGTAGTATAACAAAGAGTGAAAATGGAATGGCTCCTGTACTATGGCTTCCCCACAATAGGAAGTTCAAGAATGTGAGGATCAAAAAGGCAATACCGGGGAAGAAACAAGCAGCTTTCCATGCAACTGAAACCCAACCCTTTTGATCGCCGCTCCCGATTGTCCTCCATAGTCGGACTGCAACATAACCAGCAGCAATACCAAGTATCAAGTAGAAAAACAGCATACCTGTGATGAGTGTTCCACGAGAAGCCGGTGACATGAATCCGAGTGCAGCAAACAATATTGTTACAACAGCCATCCCTAGAATCTGAACTCCATCCCCAACCATTATACACAACAAAGAAGGATTCGACGGAGCACGGAAAACATCCCCCACAACAAGCTTCCAACCAGATAACTCCTCGTTCATCTGTGCTTGAGCCTCCTTATCAAGCTCCTCGTAACGAGTAAGATCCCTCCTAACAGTTCTTAGGAAGATAACAAGAACAATACCAGCAAGAAAAGTGATTACCATTAACGAATTGAGGATCGAGAACCAATGAACTTTGGCTCCCTCCATCTTCAAGTAAGCATCCCATCTAGATGGCCACTTGATATCACTCTCCTCAAAGGTAACCTCATAGGTAAACACAACTGGCTGGCCTTCTTTAATAGGCATTGCCACAGTCGACGGATCGCATTTAATAGGCGACGGGTATTTTTCATACATTTTCAAGTTTTTAACAGAATTAGCATTATGCATAATATTACATGGTATAACCTCAAACCCAACAACCATGTACCCAGGCTTATCAGATTGCTCCTTAACAGGCGGGATCATCTCGGCTGCATCACCGGTTCTCATAACACGAGCCACATTAGTCTCCTCATATTTATGGACAAGAACATTAAACCTAAGATGGTTAAACAAATAATACACATCCTCAATCTTGATACCAACAGGGTAACCAGTCCATCTAAGAAAGTACTCATCTTTCTTCGTAAATCTAATCGCAGGTAAATTATCAAGTATAAGATTAACTTGATACATCTCATCAATCCTCTTCTTCAAGATCTTGAACTGATCTTGTGACAACTTATCAACTTGACACAAAAACACCTCCGTCTCATTGGTATACATTTTAAACCTATAAGGCGAATTCTCGATTCGATCCCCCATGAGAAGCTCGCCGAGATTCTCGGCACTGTCCTTAACACCACCTTGAGGCTGACAAAAGGGTAAACTATAATAACTAAAGGGCATTTCAGTATCAATTGAAGTAATAGAATTCACCTTCACCGACAACTCATCACCAACTTGATAATTGTGAGGGTAACTACCCGGAAGGTAGAACCCAAACCCTAATTGAAATACCAAACAGAAAGCCAATACCCATGAACTGAATTTGTGAAAAGACTCCATTTTTGGAAGAATTTGAATCAGATCTGAAAGACCCAGAGAAGGAAAATGTAAAAAAAATACAAATGAATAAGCTTTAATGTAACTAGTTTGTTTATCAGTTTAATGAGAAATCATGCAACAAAAAATAAAAATGGAAGCTTAAAATAGGAATGAAGAAGCAATGCAAATGTGATGTGAATTGAAGTTACCTTAGATCTGAGTGGGAATTGAGATTGTTGAGGGCATAAGATAAAGCAAGATCTTGGAGCAATGTGAATGTGAATTTAATAAAAGGAATGGAAAAGAAACACGAAACGATGTCGTGCAGGCAGCGAGATAAAACGTTCAAGCTGGGGACTGCACATTTATTTGCTTTCTCCACTTTCTGTTTCGTTTTATCATGAGATTTAGGTGTGTTCTTTTTCTTAAATGACCATAATAACCTTCATTATATACAAATTTACCTTCATGTATATGGAGTGTGAAAATTCATTTTAAGGCATGTTTGGTATTCCAGCATATGACGGTCAACCATCGTAAGTTTATTAAAATTATATTTGTAATTTTTGAAAACTTAATCTCGAACAAAAAATATAAGACTTAATTTAATCTTTAAAAAAATATAGTTACTAAATAAAAATACTTTAGAGCTTATAGTTTGTTCCATTATGTGATTATTTTCTTTGTTGCAGATCTTGGCAAATCCAAAATCAACAATTTTGGAATTGAAATCTCATAAAGTTTTTCATATACCGTTTTTATATAACAAATACGTATCAGGTGATCTATAGGTTTTTTAGGAAGAATTGTGTTAAATGTACATTAACAGAGATTCACATGTTCTTAAAAAAAAAAGATATAATTTAAGATTTAAATCAAATATAAAAGTTAAATTGTCTCATTTTAATTATTATTAAAAATCATATTGTTTTTTATTTTGACGATATTATAGAGACCAGATAGAAATAGTGTTGTTTGGTTTTTTCGCTGTCACAGTTTTTATTTTGTTGAAATTGGCGAATTAACTTTAATCTCGTTTAAACATACTCAATCAATTACTTTAACATTGATAACTTAATAAATTCAGATACGTTAGTCTTTCAATTACTTCAATTTTGACAAAAATTTGTAGATATTTTATCATTTTATTTTATTAACATGAGTGTTATGACTTATTCACATGTTAATATTTTTTCTATTTTTACAAATTTATATATGTTATTTTACATCATATATTTTATTAATTTGGATGAATAAATATTTTTTTAAATAAAAATAGTTGATATTCTCCAGCACAAATTATAACTTTACTGATAGTACAAAACAATTGTGATTGAAGTTATAGAACAGGTTTGAAATTGTGATTTTGAATATCCCTTTATTTTTATATATGTGTCTTTGAATTGACACTAACGTAAAGGGTTAGTATTTGAAGCTTCAGCATCAAGCCAGGCAAGGTGCGCTCTAGATCTAATGGAAGAATACCTGAACATGGAAATTATTGGCAAAAAAATAACGTCTTTGGTAAATGTGACGCGCATTAAAAATGTGAATGTTAAATAAATTTTTAGTTTTTATATAATTTTACTATTTTGTTTTTAATTTTTATAAAAATATTTATTAATTTTTAATCTTTTAAAAAAATTTATTTTTAGTCTCTAATCTTAATTTAATTATTGTGTATTTTTGAATTTTTGAATAATTTTCTTCAGTAATGTTTAAGATATCTTTAACAACCAACTTGCAAAAATTTAAAACTTTTTAACAAACGTTAAAAATTCATATTTAATTTATCGTTACTTAAAATTTTCTAAAATTTGTTAACAAATTTTTTTTTATAATATTTTAAATATTAATGCAAAAAAATCATTTAAAAACAAAGTTGATAAAATTTTAAAGAAATAAAAATTGATAAATTTTTTTATAACAAATAACTTATTTAATTTATTTTTTACTATATTAGTATTTGACGATAGTGCTTCCATGCCGATAAAAGAGAATGATCTCACATCCAAACCATTTTTCAAATAAGTTTTAAATTTTAAAATTTTATGTTTAATCGTTATAACTAAAATCACATTTTTGTAGTCTCTACAAAATCATTTTATATACAGTTTTAGTCTATGTAGGATAAAATAAATTTAATTATCTTTTAATTTTTATATTTTTACTAATTTATTGCATTAAAATTTAGAAAATTATAAAATACTCTTGCATAAAAATTTATAATTTTGTTTAACTTAGAATGAATTATATATAAAAATTTTAAATGTCACAAATTCAAAATAAAAATAACAAAAATATAGATATGAAAATCGAATTTTGAGACTCCTTTTTGTTGAGAAATTTTTTATGTTGTAAATAAGTGAATACATCTATACCTGCTTGCATAATAATCTCATACAGCAAGCAGCCAAACACAATGTCATCTAAGTTTGCAAATGAAGTTTTCCTTCTCTCTAAAATTGAAATAATTCATCAAAAAAACAGGACAGGTTTAAACTGAAATATAAAAGGTATAAATGGTCCCTGTGATGATGAGAGATTAACCAGAAACAGTAGAGTTAAATGTTTGTAAGGGAAAGGGTACGATGACAACATTTTCTTGTTGCATTATCGCTTTCAGGATTTGAGAACAGATGTGGTAGTACTAACTCACATTTTCCTCAAAATTAAAGAAATGTTAATCATCTTGTGTTTTTATTCACTTAAAATAAAGGAAAACCATTGTCCAGCTCAGTATCTTAGAGTAAGATTAAATTCGGGAGTTAATCCATAATAGTTGGTCAAATTCAATGCAGAAGGTATCTTAATAAAATCTTAAACATAACTACATGTCCTCCATAGAAGTAGGGCCCAGTTTTTTTCTTTCCATAATTAAAAAACTCCAAGTAAAAAAACTGTAAAATTTACCATTGTATTTTAGAGACAGTCATGCTACGTTAAACTACAACGTAGAATCATAACATTTTATGGTAATAATAATCACAATTAGAACGGAAGATAGAAAAGACATGATAGTGCTCGTTTGGTTTTGCAGTGGGATGAGCAAAATCAAAGTTAGCTTTTCTTCACAGTAATTTTGTCAATCTCCCAGTAGAACCAAACATACATCTCTCTAAATTAACTTTTGGCACCAAGTCCTCGTGACTTTGGTAACCTAACAGCACCCAATGGAGCAGTAATACCTTGTGAATCTCTACCTAATCCCGCACCTTCAACAAATCCCATCTTTGCCATCATCTTAGATCCAAATCCTTTTGTGTGCTTTTCAAAAGCACCAATACTCGAAGATGAAGAGCCTTTTGTATGCTTTTCAAAAGAACCAAAACTCGAAGAGCCTTTTGTATACTTGCCAATACTTGAAGAGCCTTTGGTATGCTTTTCAGAAGTACCGATACCAGAAGGCTTGTCCCTAGTTGGCTCATCAAGGTTGCTAGAGAATTCCACACCCAAACCAAGTGATTTGGGCCTTTTGATAACCTCAATGGGCTGTGCCATACCTTGACCATTTTTCCCCAATCCTCCTCCTTCAGTGTATCCCATTTTAGCCATCATTTTTGAACCAAAACCAGTAGTGTGTACCTCAAAAGAACCTATATTAGCAGAGCTGGTATCACCCTTCTTATGAGCACTATCAGTTTCTTCAGAATCAACAGCTATAACCTGCACGGTTTCTGAGTGGATTGTGCCACTTGATACAAACAACACTGGCTGATCAGCATATGAACTCTTTTGTCCACTCCCCATCTTGTCCTTCACTTTACTGCTGCGTCTGCTGGCTGAGTTCTTCGATGTCTTGTTCTGGGAAGATTGAAGTTCTTGCAGTCTAATAGCATTCCTTATTGCATTTTTCTTTCTCAGTCTTCTGTCTCCACTCACTGACTTCTTGTTCATATAATCCGTGACAGAAAAATCAGCTTTCTCCTCATCAGCTCCTAACAACTGAAGTCATGAAAAAGTCAGTCTCAACTATGACAACTTACTGTACAGATGATTCAAAATTTGTAAACACCATATCTGTGATATAACAATTAAAAAACCTCAAGTTTCGAATTGTTAAAATACAATGTATGTTTTAATTATTCTTTGATTGTGCATTTCATTCTTTTTTTGTGATAAAACTTTTTGATGTAACAAGCTTAAAGCATAGTAAGCTTTAGCTTGAGGGAGAGTGTTGAAATACAGTGTATGTTTTAATTATTCTTTGATTGTGCATTTCATTTAATATCCAAATATCGAATGATCAAAAGCTTCAATTGCATTGGGGTGGAAGAGTGGGGAAATGGGTCGAGGTTGGGCCACTCTATCTCAAGGGGAGGGATGAAATCGGGAGGAAAAGCATAAAGGCTAAACAGTGTTTAAATAAATGCATGTCAAGATATAATCAATCATGCCACAGAACCTTTTCCAGGCGCTGTCTGCCACTTGAAGATGGCATCGATGTAAATTGTGTCCGCATCACTGTCACAAATCTGAAACCACAAATCCAGACTAGATATTAAATTTGCAACTGTAGACACTAACAATCAATTTTTTGAATATGGAAGATCATCATCACCTTCTTTTCCCGGAACTTTGGCTGCTACTCCGCAACTGATAAACTGCTGCCAATCTTTGTACCTACATTCATTGGGAACTGAGATCATTACAAGGCCAACACAGTTAGGAATATGTTGACACCAGTGCATGACAAATTATATAGATGAACATCATATGTCACTAATGTGACATACCAAAATCACTTACAACAGCAACTGAATTACGAAATAGAACTATAGTGCAGAAATTTAAATTTCACATTCAATTAAATCAAAATTGAATTGGCTCAAAATTATGATGTTTGGTTGGAAACAACCAGGACGTAGAATTAGAAATCTAAATTTAATTATAATTTTATAATGTAAGATCTTGAATTCAAAAATTATATTAATTATAAATCCAACAACAAAATTTTATTTAATATAATACAATTGAACATTTGAAATATAAATTACTACTATAAAATAAAAAAATAATAGTTTCCGTTTCTTATGATATTGATGAACTTAATAAATGAGTCTTACTACTACAAAAGGTTACCACTATATTATTTTGTAATCAACAGTTTCAAAGAATAACTTCAAAAATAACTATACAATACATCTTTCACAAAATAAAACAGAAGCTGGTATTCATTCGGAATATCAATGCTTTTAAGCCATACTACTTAGGATGCTTGTGAGAGAAACCAGCATACAGACAGAAAGGACTATACCTGTGAGCAGTCCCGAGAATGCATAGGCTGGAAAGAGAACATGTCCACTTGCTCCAAAACAATCTGTTCTAATTTCTAGAATCCCCCAAAAAAAATTGGGTTAGAAACCCAAACTAAGTCGAGCATGGTAACTTCAAAGAAAAGTTACACTCAACAAAGAAATATGTGATTTAGTATAAAACAAAAAAGCAATAGATTGCAATTACTAGATTAATGAGGACCGAAAATTGTCAGTTTGAGATGCACAAAAAGTAAAAGGTACTCATTCTAATGGTAGTGGATAAGAGGGATTGGAGCATGGGTTCTTCAAAATTGCCCATTCCTCTGTATGCTTCCAATACAGATAACAGAAACACCTTTGTCATTCTTTTTGTCCGTTGCATCAACACAAAGTACAAAACTTAAAAGCTTAATCAACCCTGAATTTTGGTAGTTTCTGATTTTATCTATAACACAGTGACAAGTATCACAAAAATATAAAGTGAATTTAAATGCTCAAACAATATCTCTTTTTGCAATTCTTCCTTTTGATGGTAATGCAACACACACAGACAGTTACCTGCCATAAACATATGTTCCCATGTCTCACACTCCAAGAGTCACCAGAGATATAAAACAACACATAAATCAACGAGTTACAATAGCATTATCTTAACAGACAACTTTCTAACTATAATTACAAGACCTTCCATCCAGTCATAGAACTTATACACCATTAAAAGGAAAATTACAGGTGGGATGCTTAAGTAAAGGGTCATCAGATGTTGGTGAAAAGCTTGTTATGTAAACATCATATATCATACATAAACAGTCAAGTCCGTAGAAAAGCTTTTCCGCCCAAAGTGAGGGTAGTTGAGTAATTTTATTTGAAAATTACTAATATCTAGTAACAATAATAAAACTACACTACATGTTAGCATTATTAGACATGGAAACCCATTTTGAAATTCTGTAGATGACTGAGAGTAAAATGACCAAAACTAACCTACCAATAAACTAAGCAATTATGTAACAATTTATTTACATGACTGAATATATAAAAATATATTATTTTACTAGTGTGCTGAACCGCAGTTTGATGCAATAAGTTAGAGCTAAATCTCATTGATCTACACACATATTGAACACAAATAAGTGTGCGTGAAAGATAAAGGGAAGGAAAGGGTAAACGAAAGAAAACTGAGTTAGAAATAGTATGGCCGCAACCCAGAAATAACTATAATTGGTGATGAAATCCATACCAAATTAATTTTCTCGAGATCAATGCCGCGGTGAAGCAGTCTCTCTCTACGCTTGACAGCAATCCTTTCTTTACGGAGTTTCTTTTTTTCACCTGTACAGAATCTGTGTTAGTAAAATGGATTGCTGGAACTGGAATTCCATCCTGTGTGTGAGCACCCACAGGGGTGTTTTTTTCAATATCTATAACACAATAGCTAGAAGTTCAACCATTTCCAGTTGAAATTTCATGGACGTGAAAATCTCTATGAGCTTGTAACTTCTTTGCATAACATGTTCTTAAAAATAGTGTGCAATTTGATACAGTATTTGTGGAATTCAAAGCTCAGGCATCAAGTCAAAAGATGAATGCATAAACAAATTGAACACACAGCCGTTTCCCAACCAGTTGTTTTCCCAGCCCCACAATTTACACCATCCAGCCAAAATAAACAAGGGATTTAAAAGTTTTCAGGTAATTAATGATATTAATGAAAGGAGATTTGTGACAACATAGTCCTTTTGACTAAAAAACTCAATGCTTTTGAGGTTCAAAAAGTAGAGTGTAAATTCAATGAGCCAAAAAGATTTGCTTAAATTTAAAGCATGGAACTAAGGGAATAACACTGGATCTTTGACATCGATGGATGCAGAATTGTCGTACCATGAATTCTTTTTGAGGCTTTACTCTTCTCAGCATGTGAAGGCCAAGAATGAGGACACCGAGAAACATGCTTCTTTCTAGTAGAAATGGTTCTTGGATCCTTTTCTAGCATTAGGTCATCCAGAGTAAAAGGTATGGACTTTATAGATCGTTTCCTCCATGGTTGGGCTTTCTTCATGCCATATTCCCTGGATGCGTCTTGAAGGGAAATTCCACCCAACTTTTCCAAAGCCTCACCATAGCTACCACTAGAAGAACTGTCATCATCCGACTCATCCAAAACAGGGTCTAGCAACCATTTTGCATCGATGATGTTTTCACTACCACCAACTCCTTCCAGGTAATCTTCTGCAACCTCTTCGTCAATGTCTGAATCACTGTCATATGTATCTTCAGAATCACTGCTTTCGGATGATCCAAGTACTTCTGCCTCAGAAGGACAAGAGCCGGCTTCATCATATGACTCTTCATTGCCATCTTCTTCACTTTCATTATCTGAGATGTCCTCGGTGTACAGCTTAAGACCTCCAATAGAAAGAAACCCTGAATTTCTCCCAGAAGGAACCTTTGATGGCAAGTCTTCTTCCATCTGATTGCTTAACTCACAGTTGATCCCCTCATCAGAACTAACATCCTTTTCAAAGGACCGTGAATTTAAAACTGAGGTTGATTGTAGCATCTGTTCAGATGATGTGCCAATGCCACTTGAGGTTTTATCATGTTCAGCAGGGAAACCTAATCCTCTATGAGAACCGTCACCCAAAACAAAATCACCATAACTGTAAGTATATTGCACATTATTGCACTTTGAAGGAGGTGTTTGGTCTATATCAGCAATATTATGATTCTGCTGGGAATCCACCAAAGCAAAAGGTTGGAGCAGCTGATTTAAATTACTATCTTCATGCTTGTTCCCTGTCCTAAAATGCGAGACGTCCTGGTATATACCGATAAATGCAAGTTACTTTGAAGCAACTATGGACATATCATAGCTTATTTGATCTCTACTAAATTAAACACATTTTTAATTTTTAATTTTTAATTTTTAATCAGAGACATCCAATGAAACTAAGCTGATGGATAAGTTCAAAGATAAACAATCTAACTTTCAATGTTGTAGATTTTCTGATAAATATCTTCCTCCAGGATATTTATGAGCATTAGTAAATGCACTCACAAACTAGTGAGTAGACATACCGGTCAAACTTCAAAGCATTGCTGCAAACAATTTATGTTGTTTCCTTGTGAGTAAGAATCTTTCACTAACATTATCCGATCTATCTAATTTGTTGTTGAAATTTTAATTAATAATTTTAGATGGAAAATTCATGTTCACCTAGCAGTAACCTATGGAGTATGGACACAGTTATAATACTAGTTGCTTGATGGAAAATTTCAGCAAGGCAACCACAGTTTCAGGATTTTACTTTTGGACAATTTAAAGTTTAAACTCTTCAGATCATCAAAATCCGAAGCTTAAACTCGGTTATCCTAAATCTTCCATTTGGATAAAGTAAACAACAAAAAAGATGCATAAAATGAAAATCTTTGTTAGGCATAGAAACCTGAACATTAGGTGAAGAATAATTGAATCCAATAGTAGTCCCTGAAGATTTTGCAAATACAGTTTTAGAAGCAGAGGCTTCTGCTCTACGTACACTCCCAGATTTGTTGTTGGAGCTGGCATTTCTACCTGCAATCCAATTGCACAAGAAAATCCAAAACAAATCATATAAGAACACAAATTGAAAAAGAAAGATAAAAAAAATAAACAGGTCCTGTTTGGTTGATCAGAAATATAGATAACTTGAAGAATCAAATCTTCGTGAAATAGAATCATTAGCCTTAATATCAACAATCGTAATTTACAGTAAACTAAATTGATAACTAATTTTGATTGAGAAAAAATAACTCCATTTTTGCCTCAAATTTCTGAGCAACCAAACACAGAGAGAGAGAGAGAGAACCTGAATTGCGGTTGGAGGAGGAAGGACTCCAATCAGATAAGAATCCTCCTTCGACGAAAAGTGCTTCTCTGACAACTGAACCTCTTTTGCGAGTTTTAGGATTTCCACTACCGCTTCCGCTGTTCGTGGATCTTCCTCTACCTCTGCCTCTTCCTCTTCTACTTCCACCGCCCATGTTTGCTTCGAGTAGTGGATGAAGAACAATCACATGAAGTTGGTTATTGGTGCGTGCGTTTCAATGGCGGTGTTGATGGATGCAATAACCAAAAGGACAAGATGAAACGTGGGCCCCACACACTGATATACCCCATACGGGTCGTCTAACCCGAACCAGTAGGATATTCCCCTTCGATCCGAATCCTTACATCGCGCCCTATACTTAGGGTCCAATTTTTTGGGCCAATTAACAAAACAATAGAAAAATGATAAAATTTTAATCCCTACCCCCAATTATAGGTTTTTTTTCTTTTATATCCCTTTTTTCTTAAATTTTTGAAAATACATTGAGATTTATACATTAAAATATCTTATTTTTTTGGTCAATGCATTCCCGTCCTACAATCATCTTAAGGAAGATTTTTTTTTTCTCCAATAGAAAATTGCATCTCCGAAGTGTCAACTATCTACTACCTTTTAATTTTTATTTTATTTTTTATAGATGTCTGCATCTCGTGGATGCGTCATCTAACTATAAAGGAAAAATTATCATGTCGCAGGGTGAAGATGTGACCTCTTAAAAGTCAAAATAAATTGAATATTTTAAAATATAAATTTCAATATAAAGTATATTGGAGAGTTTTTTAAAAAACATAGGATATAAAAGAAAAAAAAACTCCAATTATACTCCTACCCTATATTTTCTTCAAATCACCTATAGTATACCAAAGATTTATCAACAGGCAATTTTCACCAAAGATTTCTAAAACTGTTGAGACTTTTACAAAATATATTCAGTAAATTTAATTTAAGTTTTTCAAAATACAAAAAATAAATTAAATTAAATTTGCTTGAACACATTTAGAATTTGTAAGGACAAAACGGTCTTTCTGTTTTTGTAAAAAATAAGTCAAGATACCTCTGAATTTTTAGAGGATTTATGGAGTAGAGATATAAATGAGGAGTAGTAATTTTTTTAAAAAAATGAGAGAAATATTGCTCACCTTTCATGGGTCAAAAAAATACGTGTTCATACTTCATACGGGTAAACATCAACCATATTTATTTTGAAAACAGTACGTAAATAACATAAAAATTGTGTTTTTTAGAAGTGTGTGTTTTTGAGATGAAAAAGTGTATCTCTAAATGAAATAAAAACGATATGAAATGTCACAATATTGATTACTTCCTTCGTCTCGTTACATTACAAATGTTTACAGTTTAAAAAATATATAATTATGTTGATTTTAATGATAAAATAAATATTTATTTTTAAATTTTATTTTTTATTGATTAGAGTAAATAGATGAGTTAGAATATAATAAATAAAATTATATTGATGGAAATATAATTAATACTTTCATTTGTAATTGAAAGAGACGAATAATACAAGACACGTAAGTATTATAAATGAAAAAGTTAATATGTGAGAGAAAAAATATTTGACTTTGATCGAAGAAGAAATAATCACCTTATTTTTCAACCATACAAATTTTACTCTTACAGAAAGAAAAAAATTTACATTTCTTTGAGTTCTATTAAGGCTCAATAGAAAAATTTATAACACATATTAGATATATTAATTAGTGTCAAACAAGTTAACTAGTTGAATTTAAAGTGTTTGATAAAAGAGTAATCTGTAATCCTATATTGATTGTTTATATAATGAGAGGTTATGAATCATAACACTCTTATTAAACACTATTTTTTTTTTTATATTTTGGACAATGCACTTTCTCTCACATTTTGACTCTCCATCTAGTTTTGCACTAAAAGTTAATGGAGGACTCACCCATTATCTTGTGTGGTTATATAATGGGAAGAAAAAAAAAACAATTCAACAATTTAAAAGGAATTAAATGAGTACGACTATCTTGTATCTTTGTTTATTAGCAAACTCAACACTCCTCTCACCCACTTTGGTTGCATAATAGATTGAGTTAACATCTTCTTTATTTGCTAAGGGGGTCTAGGCCCCTCCTGTTTTAAATTTTATTTTATACATCATTTTAAATATTTGTATCGAAAACAATTCATTTTAACATATGTTAAATTAGTTAATTTTAGAATAATTCAATAGATATTTTTGTCGTGTCGATTACTATTTTAACCAATATTTAAGATTTTAGATAATTAAATTAATACTTTTTATTTTTCAAAGTCAATTTTTTTATTAATAATCAAGTTTAATTTTTACTCTAAAAATTTAACTATAGCAATAGTATTTACTCTAAGTCTCCACTATTTTTTTTTTGCATGGTTAAAGGATAAACTTGGCCTCTCCAACTATTCAATTTAATTTAATTACAATTTTAGTCTCTTTATTTTTATTAATTTATGGAATTGATCATTCTATTTTAAAAGTTGATATTTTTTTCATTCTTTATCCAAAATTTTGAACTAAAAAACGATAATTTCACATATTTTTAATGACGAGGTACACGATTTCATGATATAGAGTCATCTAAATACATTAAATATTAATATATCATTAATTAAATTACAAAATGAATAATTTATATAATTAAAAGTGAAGTTTTTATAAGATTTTATTATAATTTCACGAGTATTAATAATTCTACATTATCATAACATATGCAACATTGTCCAAAACAACTCACATCGCTATTTTTAATTAAAAAATTATAATAAATAACCAAAACTTTTAAATTTTAAAATAAAGAGACTGTTTTTATAAATTAATAAAAATAAGAAGATTAAAATTATAATTAAACTATTTAATCCCGGACCCCCCCTTGCTCTTGAAATTGCAATGTTTGCTTAATTTCTAAACAAACTATTTTTTACTTGTACTTAAAACAAAAATTAAAGCTCTTACTTTAATTTATGTTTACTATTACAGTATTACTACTTACTACTGCATTGAACAACAAAAAAAAAAACTATTACGTTTAACGACTCCACACTTAAATCTAAAAATGCCAAAGGAGCTAAAAAGATTTTCTCTAGTTTGTTTGTTCCTAGATCTAAAAGGACACGCAACCTTCAAATAAACAAATCTCACATTTTCTTTAGAGGGAACAAATCTCACTTCGATGTACCGTGTGTTCCTCAATATCATGCTCTCTATAATTTTCCAACAACGAACCATTCGATAATTTCGAAGAATACAATTTGAGTTAGTATAGTATACGGCGAAGTGACAGTGACAATCAAGGACACGTGACGTACATAACTAGAGCGTCTAGAACACTGCATCTACAACTCAGAATGAAAACAAAGATTGCTTTGGTATCGTACAGCAATAAAAATGATACCAAACTGATTTTTGGTTAACCGAATTATTAGAAAAAGTCAAAAATAGAAATGATTTCTTTGGGGCAAGCGAAAGAAAAAAAAAAGAAGAAAGGTTCTTGAAAATAGATAACCTAAAAATGTCTTGTCAATAATATTTACATTTTTATTTCGTCAATTTTTTTTTTTTACATTTTCCAAGTTTGTTTCATATATATTTTCTTTTGAAACGTCAACAGTGAATTAAAAATAATTATCAAAAACACAAAATGTCTGGATTCAAGAATAACAAAAGATACATCAAAATATTATTAGTGTTTTTCTATTAAAAAAAATATATTGTTAGTGTTTCAACGGCCATAATAGACAAGCCAACAAAACACAACAACTAAAATTGGCATACAATTAATTACGCAAAACTTTGGTGTAAATAGAAAATGAAATGCATTTAAACCCAAACAAACTATAGGTTTCTCCACCAATTATTAAAATCAAAATTGGACCCTTTAGTCTCAATTTTAATCCAAGAGCAAGAAATAATTTTGATGTGCTCTACCAATATTGAAACATTCACTACATCTTCCTTAAACACACTTTTTACTTGATTAAAAGACACGCAGTTATTATACATATTTTTCTAATATCATTTTTGAAATTATTTTACATTTCAATTATATAACACATAAACTTGTTTTAACATCTGAATTAATAAGTCTTATCACTAGAACAAATGAAATATGATAAGACTTAGTAATTCCATTGTCAAAAATAAACTTACACATACTGCAACACTATTTTATTTATGTACATTAGATAAAATCATTTCTTAATTTTATAACATAGTTTTTTATAAGTAATCAAGTTAAAGGCGAACTAACTAAATTGATTTTAAAAAAATTATTGTGTAATTAGTAAAAATTGTGTTATTAATATTACGACCTCATTCTCTATTATAAGAAATTTTGTGATATATATGTTTTAGTCATTATAGGATCAAGAAACACATTTTAAAATACATTAATTGCTATAATTTTTTTATATCCTTATTTAATGTAAAATATATATTTATAAGAACGTCACATAATTGAAATAAAATATTTAATACTATAAAATAATTGGATTAATATTATAATTTTACACGAGTAAATCAACTATTCTTATTAATTATACAGGTATAAATCAACTGTTTTTATTAACTACTAATATAAAATTTATTTATATTGACCATTGACCATGCACTTTATTTTATTTTTCATTAAATACACTATTTTTTTTATCTTTATGTTTTTTTTTTGGAGTTTTTTCTATATTAAATACCGGACGGAGGAATATTCTATTCACTATTCTTCATTTGAACCAACAATTAGTCATTAACTACATTCTAACGCCCAACAGACAACACCACACGTATGTACCCCCTTGCTGCACACTGACCCACCAGAAATGACTCCCCCGAGTCCACAACCAATTTCGCGAGAATAGTATACTCAATTTGATTTTAATAATATTTTTTGTTGACAAAAAATAATATTCATTCAAATGTTAAATAAAAATAGTATACTTAAATTGATTATGAATTGGGAGAGCGTTGAGTTTGACGATAACAATCTCATATTCAAAATAAAGTATGGATTAAACAAATTATTCTAATAAATTTCAACAAATAAAACTTAAAACCAACTAAAGATTAATTACTGTTTAATCTTTCCATAAATTACAATACAAATGTTTGCTTGCTTGTATGGATCAAAAGATTAATTACAGTTTATTAAATTAAGCGTAAAATTAGGTAGTTTTGTTAATAACGGAGGAAAATGAAGGTGTGATGTGACAGAGAAAGAAAACAAAGAGAGATGGACGGCGAAAATGAAATCCGTATTAATTAATACATTATTAAATGAAGTACCCTCTCTCGCGTGGATGGTGTTATATAAATGCACATATCATCACTTCATCTCAATGTTAAAACTACTAAACATTTTTCTTTTATATTGGCATCATCGATCGATCGATCGAGTTTGATATGGCGGCCGCCGGAAATGGGTTGTTCTGGTCGGTGCACGAGGGGAGCATATCTTGTTACGACAGTTGTGTTGAACGGAGACCTTACCACCGTAAATGTCGTTGTGCACTTCACAATAAAAAAAAGTTACCTCCTCAAAATTGTAATCACAACCTGCACAATTGTAACACAACTGTTTCATATCCCATCAAGAAGAAATCACAAGGGAGTTTGGTCTTGACAACTTCCACTTCTTTTGCTGGGGCTCCTCTCAACTCATGATCAATTTGTTAAACCTTGAAGATCAGGAGAAGCCAAATCACAAGTTTTTTTATAATAAATTTAAGCTAGGTTTCAGAAGAATTAAGGTGTGTTTGATAATTATACACGTATTATATAGAAAACTCTGTTTTAACTTTTAGTAGTTTGGTCCTTCACTATTTAACTTGTTTTATTTACTTTTATTACATAATTAAGTTGAATCCGGTTGAAGTGATCGATTTTGATCAAAAGCAATTGTAAATTAATACTGTACAATTCTGAGTTACTAAGGATCAAACGATTCTGAGTTCCTCATTTGCGGTTCGCCTAGTCTTTATGGCAAAGTAAATTAATACAGAGTAAAATTGGATCCATTGAGGTGTGTGTGAGATTGTCTTTTGTAATTATAATAATTCAGTTGATTTGTTTGCTGATACTCTTTGTATGTACATCCCATAAAGTTTTATACTCATTCATGATTCAAACAACCAATTTTCCCTTTTATTTTTCTATAATATCATTTATATATCACACTTATCAAATTAATTTTATCTTTTATGGTGTAAAAAAAGTGTATGAGTGTACACTCATAAAATTGGAATGATATAGTTTATATAGACCTACACTATTAATTAATTTGGTTCATGTTGTTGAATTAGATAAAGGGTAGACTCAGTCCATAATTTACATTGAGTAAGATTGGTTTAATAAGTTTAAAAGTCTAAAATGAACTTTTAAAATGAAGTTTGTTTTTTTTAATAAAATTGAACTTTTTCTTAAATGCAAAATAATAGCATAAAAAGTATGTATTTAATAAATCACACATATATATCACAAATAAATTAAATTTAACGTAGACACCGTTTGTGATTTTTCAAACATATAAAAAAATTAATTTGTAATTGTCTATCAAAATTCTTTTAATGTTTACTATTTTTTATTGTAAAAATATTGACATAATCTGGGTTTGAATTGTGAACAAAAGATTGCAAACTTTGCGGTTTATCAAGTGAGCTAACACATAACTATAAGTATATTTGTAGAATATAATTAATAACATAAAAAACTATTTAGTTTAGATGTCTTTATTTTTTGTTAAGTTAATCTATATTTTGAGGGTTAGCTTGGTCATCAGGCCAATTCTAATTGTGACTTCAGTTTGGTCAACGGGTCAATCCTAATTGTGACCTCAGTTCGGATAGACAGTGAGTAAAATGAATAATTAAATATATGTTTTGTTTTACGATATGATGGACAGCATCATGGTAAAATACCATGATTTTACAAATTAAAGTATAATTTCTACAAAATCACAGTAAACTAATATGAATTTGTCGATTTCCACGAAACAAAACATGCATTTAATTATTGGAAGGTGATGTTTGTCTTTTATAGACCTCATGGTCCTCCGAATTATTAGGAACTCCCTTCTATCAATTTAGCATGTGTTTGTTTTAATGGCAACATAAATGTGACATTTCTTCCAAAGCTACAATTTGTAGCTCGTGCATTCTCAAGTTAAAATGAACTCAAACTTGTGGTAGTGGTGAATTCCACGGGTTGCCAAACATATGCTTAGTGGGGAATGTTGTTACTCCTTTTGTACACATGATAAACATGTTTGAAATGTTTTTCCTTCCGTTCATGTGGGAGTTATCCTACTCCGAAACTTCTCTTATATTCTATATATTCTATGTGCCTTATTCGCACGCTAAGTTAAAAGTCATGTGATCTTATGTATTTTTCTCTATACAACTTGAATTATATATATAACTCAAAGTTGTAAGGAGAGAATATATATATTTATATATATTTTAATATTTGAGTGTTAATTGAGACATTATGACTTTTGTGCAGTGAGTTAATGATTTATTATGGTGCAATTTATATGTACTAAATACAACATTTCTCACCTAATTTCTTGAAAACTTTAATTATATGGTAATGGAGTTTTTTTTTCTATGCATGTATTCTCAATATCTGCTTCCTGCTCTTTTTAAGGGCTGCTCATTTTAGCTACGATTATATTAATATAGACTTATAGTAGTTATTGTTATTTTTACTTCTTATATGTATATATTGGTTGTGTACCTATTTGTATAACCTTCTTAATACAATTTTTTTGGTACAAAATTATTTTTTTAATAAAAAACAAAATCAAGAAATTAACAAAAACATACATTTAAAATAAGAATTCAAGAAATTATCTTGAAGAGTCTCACAGTTTTCATTAGCCTGATTTTGTATCGAAATATAAGAATCATGTATTGAACACATCTTATAATAAGATATGGGCCAATTCATTGGGCCATGGGCTGCATATCAAACTTAATAAAACCGTGAGGTGTATTAGGTGAGGGAATACAACAAGAGAAATACTGAAAAAGGAATAATGTTTTAAAATACTGACTATAAGAAAAGTCACTTTTACAATACAACTTGGGATAAAGTCTTCCCTTTTCAACCTTTACCTATTTCCAAACACTATCAACCAACTCTTTAAAAATTGCATTCTTTAATCTACCAATGTTAGTTAGAATTTTCAGATACTTCTTAATCTGTCAACACCTTTGATCATCAATTTATTTTTCATAATTAATAAGTTGGTTAGATCTGTTTTGATATGCCTTCATGATTTGTTGAATAGCCTCCGCCTCTATTAAGTTACTCTAGAAAAACAACAAGGTATCATCAACATAAACAAGATGAGAGATGGTTGGGGCATAATACACCATCTAGATAGCATGGATGGCATGGTTTTCTTGGGCTTTTAAAAGCAACTTAGAAAACACTTCAACACAAATTACAAAAGTCCCACTATTTTTTGTGATATGCTTTCGACATATCTAGCTTAAGACCAATGTAGCCCTTTTTACCTTGATTGAGCAAGCTCATAGAATGAAAAGTTTCAAAAACAATAATAGACTTGTTAGGTAAATCAAAAAAGCACTTTGAAACTGTCATATAATAAAAGGAAGAATACATTTAAGTCTGTTAAAAGTAGTCTTAGCAACAGTTTTGTAAATGACATTACAAGGAGAAATAGGACGAAAATGATAATATAAGTGTGTTTTTTCACTTTATGGATAAGATAAATGAAGGTCTTATTGTACTTAGGGATGGGAATAGGCTAGGCCGTCCGTCAGGGGCCTATAGTCTAGTCTAGCCTGACCTGTTCAATAAAAAGGCTGGGTTCAGGCTATTTTTAAAACCTATTAAGCCTGACAAATCAGCATATATATATATATATATATATATATATTAATGTTATTTTTTATTAATATTATTGTTTCCTATTTTAAAGTTTATCAATTAGACTATTTTAATATTATTATATTAGATTTGATTATAATTTTATTAGTTTTCCTTATATATAAATGCCTAATTTAGTCTATTTAAAAAAAATGTAAAATATAACATTTAAATATTTTAATGTGAATAAGGCTTTTAAATAGGCTTTCAAGTCATGCCAGACTTTTAAAAAGGCAAAGTCAGGCCGAAAAAAAATTTTATAATAAGCCGTAGGCCTAAAAAATTTATCGTATACCAGACTTAGGCCTTTCAAGCCTGGCCTAGCCTGACCTATTCCCACCCCTAATTGTACTATTTAATGTCTTCATTACCACTCAAAACACTCACCACCTAATTGATAGCACGATGATTACCTACAATATCCATTGCGTGGACAAACATTATTTACAAACCTAGACTCGTTAATGGATTATATTAGAGAAATTCAAGCATATTTTAGTTAACAATTTATATAATTGAAAGCAGTAAAAATACCAATGTGATTCACTATTTACAAAGATGATGTTTGTATAATTGCATGAATTTGAAATATAGTTGAATTATTTGAAACACATGCAGAGAACACTAATAGTAAACAAACTTCGATTTAACAAAATGTAACATAAAATGAGATAACAATACGGCTGACGTAAACAAAATACAAAAGCATAACATAGTAAATGACTAATCAACAATCACTACAAAAAAAGAGATCTACTGTGTCACTTAATTTTTAGTGACATCTCTTTATTTGTCACTATAGTTACTTTTAGCTACAGAGAATAGAGATTGTCACCTATTCTCATTTAATATCATATATATGAATTTAACTTTAAAAAAATTTCTAAGTTAACTACTAACTAAATGACCTATTGAGACACTCTAAATTTCTTGTCTGTCATTAAATATTAGTTTTAACTACAATAGACACGTCACATTTTCTCTTTACCTTTTCTCTTTATACAAATATAACACAAATAGTATATTATTCAACATTTTCTATCTACTTGTGCCAATATCATAAATTAATTAATTAACATTAATTATTTATTATATTTATCATTAATCATTTATTATATTTAAAACTAGATCGGCATCGTCATGTTCTGAAACCCTAGCTAGTAGATCAGATCTCAATTCCATGGTTATGGCACTAAGAAAAACTTGCAACCGTGAAATGCTCTTTGACTCCGTCATTGCTCTCGTCTTCATCCTCGTCGCCTGTGTCGACCTCTACGACGGTGCCACCATTGTCGACGTCTATCGTCCATCGTCTAATCCAATACGATATGTCAGGTGTTCCATTCGGATCTCGACTCGCTAGCCTCAATCACCACGCCGCTTCTGGCTATTTCTCTCCTCATGCTGATCTACCTTGCACCGTTCTCCTCATACCTCTTCACGAACTCAATATGTTCTTTGTTCAAGGTTCTTATTCTTCTCTTTGTTAGTATGCATTTTCGTCAACTGTAACTTCGTTTCATCCTTACGTTGGTACGCATCTTCATTTTGAGGTTATGCTTTTTCAATTCTCAATTGCAATTATCAATTGAGTATCTTCTAAGTGATTTGAAGTTATTCAACATGGCAACCGTGCATTAGTAGATCATAGATTGAAGCCGCATTTTAAAATCGATTTGAAGTTTCAAAGATTGCAGGTCATGTGTTTCTTTCATCTATTTTCATATTTAGATCTTCAAAAAAATAGTGGAAGAGATTTTGGATGTGGAGCAAACAGTTCTTTATCGTTGGTGATGTTATCCTTGATGCTTCTTTGTTGGTGTTCTAAAACTTCATCGAATAAGTTGATTTTCATTTCTTCTATTTCGTTTTCAATTAATTCTTCCACCTTTGAATTCCTATTCCCCATTGATCATTGATTTATTTCATTACGTAAGTTGATAGTTTTGTAGTTTCTATTTTAGGTTAATTTAATTACAAAAAATAGGCCTAATTTTCTTTGACCATATCATCGTGAATGATTAAGACTAGTTAAGTTTTGATAAATCTTTTTGAAGAGGAATTTGGCATCATTTATCTACGGTTTGGTCTTCAATTTCTTGTGAATAAGATTGTAAATAAGATTGATGCAGATTTTAAATCATAAATGTTTCAATTATCTTTTGCTAATTTGTTTTAGAAGCTATTCATGGTTTATAATCTACTTGTTCTGCCGCAGGGAGAAGACATTTGTGTAGCAGCAGTAAGAGAGGTCAAAGAAGAAATCGGAGTAAGTAATCTCTTTGTGGTATCTATTGAATGTGGACTAGACATGAACTTCGGTTAAACTTGTGTCTAAGACTTACTTCTGATCCTACAGGAATTTGCTGAGATTACAAAGGAAGGATCTTTGGAATTTTTAGCAATGCATTTTGATGGGATACTTGAACTTGGATTCCAAGATGCAATGTGTGTCAAATTGAAGCCAGTACTTTATACTGAAAAAAGTTATGTTGTTAGCGAAGACGATCTAGTGGACGAAATGCTATTCATAATGCGAGGAAAACTCGCTACTGTCACGACGAATGGTGGAAGAACTGGTTTCTTTAACTCGTCTGAGCTTAAAGCTGGCGACTTTTGTGGAGAGGAGCTTCTAACATAGGCCTTGGATCCTACAACTTCTTCAAACTTGCCTATTTCAACTAGAACAATTGAAACTATTTCAGAAGTTGAAGCTTTTGCTCTTTTGCCTGAAGATTTGAAGATTGTTGCTTTGCAATTTCGCCGTCTTATTAACAGAAAACAACTCCAACACACTTTCAGGTAATGATTGATGTGTTTTTCCACCTTTGATTATGCATCATTGTTACATTTTTGTTTTGGAAAAATGTTAAACTATATGAAACAAGGTGCATTGCACAAGTCATCTAAAACTTTCAACACTAAAAGATTTTAAGAACAATATACAGATCAAATCTCCAATAATAAATTATCATTTTAAACAGGTTTTGAAAAAGTACTATTATGACGTGTCAAGTTAAACTAATGTATATAACATGTTTATGTCATTGTAGTTTGATTAAATTCCGCTATATTATAGTATTATAGCTGTTCTACGACAATACTTTATACTAAATAGTATAACTCAAAGTATAGCGATTTGTTAAAATTCTTATGCACTATAGCATTATAGCTGTTATTTGACAACATTGGGACAATGTTTGAACATATTCTATTCCTTGCAATGGAGGACATGGGGAGCGCAATTCATACAAGTAGTTTGGCGTAGAAACAGGGAAAAAAGGGCTCCGAAATCGTTACGTGAAGCAGAAAAGAGACAACAACATGCTTCTAAAAATGATGAAGAAGAATCCTCACCAAGCTTTGCTTCCACCATATATGTACAAAGGTTTGCATCCAATGCATTAAGGCACAAACAAAGCCACAAACAAAGCCACAATTGAGAAAATGCCACAAACAAAGGGAATGCTACCACTCTTGCCTATGAAACCAGCTGAGCCAGATTTCATCACTAAAAAAACATTGATTAATTATGTTGTGGAAGTAATTTAAATTTCAAGTTTAATTTTTTTTATAAAACCAAACTTTAGAAGTGTGCATATTTAATTACAAAAAATAGGCCTAATTTTCTTTGACCATATCATCGTGAATGATTAAGACTAGTTAAGTTTTGATAAATCTTTTTGAAGAGGAATTTGACATCATTTATCTACGATTTGGTCTTCAATTTCTTGTGAATAAGATTGTAAGTAAGATTGATGCAGATTTTAAATCATAAATGTATCAATTATCTTTTGCTAATTTGTTTTAGAAGCTATTCATGGTTTATAATCTACTTGTTCTGCCGCAGGGAGAAGACATTTGTGTAGCAGCAGTAAGAGAGGTCAAAGAAGAAACCGGGGTAAGTAATCTCTTTGTGGTATCTATTGAATGTGGACTAGACATGAACTTCGGTTAAACTTGTGTCTAACACTTACTTCTGATCCTACAGGAATTTGGTAAGATTAGAAAGGAAGGATCTTTGGAATTTTTAGCAATGCATTTTGATGGGATACTTGGACTTGGATTCTAGGATATTTCAGTTGGTACCTTATAGCCCATAACCCAAACCTTATCAATTCATTTATGTTTATAAAATTTTTTCTATGTTTGATCTAATTTTCTCTTTCATAATGCAGGTATAATATGATAGAACAAGGGCACATGACTCAAAAGATTTTCTCTCTTTGGCTAAACCAAGACCCAGGGGCAAAGATAGGTGGTGAGATTGTCTTTGGTGGTATTGACTGCACTTTAGGGGTGACCACACTTATGTTCCAGTTTCTCAAAAGGGCTATTGGCAGGTATACTATATTTACAAACATCCGGAAAAACTCTAGTCTCACATTAAAAATAGATGATGCCTGAAAAAAGTTTATAAAGAGTGACACATCTTATTTTACAATTTGGTTTTGTAAAGATGAGTTAAGGTCTAATATAAAAATTTAACATGGTATCAAAGACTACCGACAATATTCATTTATATGTGATTCTTATCATCAACCATGTCAGCATTGACTTTTGGTGTTTTCATCTTTAGATTGAGGTTGGAGACATTTTACTTGCAAACAATTCAACAGGTTCTCTTGCATTTATATTCCCCTTCACATTCTTTCTATATATGCCTTGAATTTTCATTGTTTCTTTTTGTTATGACTTATGAGTGACCACTATGTATGTACTAAAGATTAAAATTGCTCAAATTTATATGAGATCAGGAAGAAACATATTGCTAGTTTAATTTTCATTGAATTTTGTAGTCTTGGTTGTTTGCTTCTACCATTTCCACATATAATAAACTTCTGATATAAATGTTGAATATATTTATAGGGCTATGTCAAGGTGGTTGTGCTGCCATTATTGACTCAGGCACATCTTTAATTGTTGGTCCAACAGTATGATTTCAACCTTTATACTTCTATCTTGTAACTTTTTTTATGTTGCCCTTTTTAATTTGATATCTTTTTCTTACTTAATTATTGTTTGCAGAGTGTTGTGACTCAAATTTAATTGAAGCTATGCATTAATTGATTTCTATTATCCGTTTTAATTTTAAAATGTTCAATCTTATGGATCACTAAAATACCATAATTTCTCATATTCTTTTCATTTAAAGCTTTTTTTTTTCTTTCCGGAATTTAATTGTTTTACTTTAATGCATAATGTCTTATAGTAAATTCTGTAATTTGTTTCATTTGATTCCTCCTCTACTCTCTTTCTTGATATAAATCTTAGCGGCTGTTTTCTAAGAAAAGCTCTTGAGCATTGATTGAAGCTAAACAATATAGTAATGCTGCCTAATTTCAACTGTTCCATGTCTTGGAACTTGGTGTACTCTCAAGACTGATGATTGTGGTAAAATCCGATTCCATAGAAGAAGGCATTAAAGCATTATATGCTATTTCAGCTTCGATTCCGAATAATTTAGCTAGTCAGGAATTGTTCTATGCTGATGCTGGAGGTTTGATGCTTAACATTGTTGTCATAGTTTTGTTTTAAGTTACTCCTTTCAGAATTGGTAATTGAAATTGGTTTTTTAAAGGATATTTGAGGAATGCAACTATTGATATGAAGCTACGGAGGAATGATGTGCTTTTATTGACTAATTTAGTAGAGTATCAATTAGAAAATGTTAGTGAGCATAGGATGCATGCAATTGGTTAGCTTTTTTTTAATTACGGTTCTTTTAGATTTTGAGGTATGAGGTAATAGATTTGTGATAACCTTCAATCTTCGTAGTGTAATAACACTCTACCAGCTGTTGTTAAATTATTATTTAAGTCACAATCTTTCTTTTATGATTTTTGTTAATTATATATATTTTTTATTGTGTGACAGGGTTTTAGGAGTTACTTATTGGTATTAATAATTTAGAATTACAATTAGGAGGGAGATAAAATAAAATAAATTTAATAAATAATGATAAATAAGTTTTAGTGACAGACAATACCGTAGGAATAGATCAATTCTTTATTTATATATATCTAGTTTTTAGTGACAGACAATATCGTAGGAATAGATCAATTTTTTATTTATATTTATCTAGGTTTTAGTGACAGTCATTGTGGTAGGTAGAAATCAAAAATTTGTTGTGACAGTCTTCAAAACATGGACTGACACTCCTCAAAGTGTAGCAAGACGCCTCCTTAAAGTTGACGGTGGATTTGAGTGTCACTCAAAATATTATTGACCTATACCTACAGTTTTTGACTTTTAATGACAAACTTTGTATGTCACAAGAAGTCAGTTTTCTTGTAGTGAATTGAGTCAGCTCAACAAAATGGTTGTACTACAAACTACAAAAACATCCCACAAATAAGTTCAAAAACATACATTGTTTTATAATTAAAAAGGAGCTAATCTAAAGAGTTGATTCTAGTTCTCCAGTTTTGTCACAGTAGCAGTGTTTTCCCCTAGAAATGGGAAATGAAAGTGCAAATGGTCTCCAAATTGAAAATGATTATCATGGCAAAAAAGTTTCCACTCTTTTCCAATCTTACTTGATTTGACTAGAGTATTTGTAAGGACAATAAAGCACTTGGTTATACCATCCACATGTCCTTGAAGAATGAGATTTTGAAACTCTAAGGTTGTGGACAAAGTTTGCAAACTCGTAAGGAAGAACCTAAGAAGTAAAGTTAAGTATTATAGTTTAAACTAACATGTAATAAAAATGAAAATAATTTCAATATATTTACTTACTAAATCACCTGTATTTGTTTGTCCTTCTAGTAGATGAAAATCAAAATCAATAGTCCTGGGAATATCCCTAACAATTCCCTCGCGTGTACTTTCACTATGATAAGATGGAAATGATACATACTCTGCTAGATTGTGTACACATCAATGGTAAACTGATTGTTTCCAAAATATTTTATTTGTATAAGATGGTCTACTGTAAAACCATAACGATTCCTTATTTTGTTCCATCCAGTAGTAAGTTTAGGATTAAACAAAGAACTGTTGAAGATTACAAAACAAAATATTTGCCTACTCCATAAAAAATCTCCGATTGTGACCCCAATTCTTGATAAAAAGTTTTGAAAAAAATTGGTGAAAGTTCACCATAATTCTAGAAAACAACAACAAATAGAGTGTGTTAGTAGTTAAGAAATGTCATTATCAATATTATGCTGTTATTAAAAATCTGAACATGGCATAAAGACCACATATGAAAAATTGATTATATGTTAAAGTAAAAAGTAAATATAATCTTCTACTTTGCATAATTACATGAATTTATAAGATGGTCGTATAAAGCGGGGATGCATTTGTATCATGAGCTGATATAGATTTGTAATAATGAGTTGTTATAACCAAATATACTACTTTCATGTTTTATGTATTATTTGATAGCTAAGTTCAAGGTTAAGGAACACGCCACATTTTTGACATGAACTGCAATAAATCCAGCTTTTTGACTGTTATTGCTATGTGTTTCTAGGCTAGTTCGCATAACCACCACAATATCTTTGAACTCTAGTTACTCATGATCGTTTGTTTTATTGATACATAAAAATAATAAAAATAATATAATTTTTGTTTTATTATTAATATTTTTTATTTTTAAAATAAAATGATATAAATTATGAATAATGATTTATTTATTTAATAGTAATATTAATATGATTATACTTTTAATAATAGTAGTCAAAAGAGTGGTGGCAAGCTACTCTAAGAGTGGTGACTGAAGACCGGTAGTGGTTGGATATGGTCATCTGCAATGGTCGACGACGATTTCTTCCAGCCACTACCGATATTCGATCATTAGTTTGATCACCAACACTGATCACTACTCCAACCACCATCAACCAAGATTGACCCAAGAGCAAGAGTAGCAAAACAATCGCTTTAGACCCCAAGAAACAAATAAATTATTTAATAAAAGGCTTTCCAACAAAATTTGTACTTGATAAAAATGCATCATATTCTAATATTTTAAAATATAAAAATAATAAAATGTTATCTAAAACTAATATTGTATCAACAAATGTCTGCGATGACCGATGAAGATGAGAGTAGTGGTCAGGTCATAATGTTGACCAATGGGAGCTAGAGTTGTCAAAGGTGATGGTTGATGGTAGGACCGGCCCAAGATATAGTGAGACACAAGACCAATTTAAATATGAGGTTTATTAAAGTATGTAATAATATTTTAGTAAAATTACTTAAAAAATTATGAAAAACTATTTGTTGGATGCTTTAGAATAAACAAACAATATTTATTTAATTAATATAATCAATTTTGTATAATTTTTTTTCATTTGATAATTAAAATGATTAATTCAACATTTATTGATATAATATTAGGTTTAGATAACATTTTATTATTTTTATATTTTAAAATATTAGAATATGAGACATTTTATCAAGTACACAAATTTTTTAAAGGTCTTTTTATTAAATAATTTATTTATTTCTTGAGACCTAAAGCTATTGTTTTGTTGTTCTTGCCCTTGGGCCCGTCCTAGTTTACGGTGGTAGGAGTGGTGATCAGTGTTGGTGATCAAAGTAATGATCGAAGATCGGTGGTGGCTAGAAGGGTGTTTGGCAGAGGTAGAAGTTATGGTCATTGTGGTCTAAGAGATGGTCGATGTGGTGATCGATAGTCAATGGTAGTTGTGGTGGTCAACAAATCGTAGTGGCCGACAGAGGTTAGAGTGGTGGTTGATGGTTGGCGGTGATCAGGACGACGACTGACAGTGGACGACATCCAAACAAAGTGATGGTCGGCAGTAGTCAAAGCAATGATCAAAGAACATTGACATATTATATTAATGTTAAAACAAAAACATTATAAATGGTCATTTTTTGGTTTTATATTTTAGAAGAAAACTATTTTAAAATTAAATAAAAAAACCAACTTAATCTATTTTACTTATAAAAAAAAACTTAATTTCATTTTATTCAAACAAATTTTGTTTTTAAAATTAACTTTGAAAACAAAAACTCAGAACCCCTAAAAAACTGAATGTTTTTTTTAGTGTCAACATTTTCACTAGGCACCTCTCAAAAAACACCATCTTGACTGTGAAATTGAAATAACATCAAGGACAGAATCTTTGCTGCTTGGTAGATGCCGCCTCACCTTAGTACATTAAGCTGATTAATAATTATTTTTGGAGAATTCTATATAGCTAGAATGAAATAACAAGGGTGACATAGTGAAGTAGGCGGGTGTAAAAACACAAAAAGAGAAGCCAAAACACTAGCTTGTTCCTACTTAGAAAAGTCAACTTAGTCTTTTCCTAGTGATGTATGTCATGTTAACGTTCCACTTTAGCTAGAAGCCTCAAGACTAAACTTTTCTCGAAATTAACGAGGAAAGAATAAATACAAAATTACTTTTTCTCTTCTTGATTTCTTCATCTCATTATACTATATATGCTTGAAAATAAAATGGAATCATAACCAATTTACAAACATATTCAAAATGGACACTGGAGCATCTCAGATGATGCCGAGTTGTGTGTTTGAAGGAAGCATATCATCACGTGACAAGGAGGTTGAGCGGAGGCCATACCACAAAAAATGTGGTTGTGCATTGCACAACATCAAAAGTATTTGCAACAAAGCATGTCCTCAACAAAGATATGTTTCTTTCAAGAAAAAAAATTCATGGACTCATTGTTCTGTTTATACAACAGCTTATAAATTATATTTCCCTCTTTCTAAAACTACAGAAGTTCTGTCATGTAAACCATAAAATTAAATTGTTTCTTAATGTGGTTAGCACTTAGCAGAAAACGGTTAGAAATGAGAAGATATTTTTTTTTACTTCTGTTTTAGAGTCACCAATACTCCTGGTGATAAAAAAAGGAGCAATGCACAAGTTCTTTCAAGCTAGCTACATTTCTCATATTCTTATTTGTGTTCGTTTAGATGTAATGTAATTTATAATGGGCAGATACGATAATGGTTTTAAATAGTGGTTACGACTCACAACCGCGTTAAAGGTTTTGCGTTATGAGTATTGCACTGCAAATTATAGTCCTATTGACATGAATTAATCACAACAACCTACCAAGTTTATTCAAATTATTTGTGTTACCATATAATGTACAATAATAGTTGAGAGATAAGAGAATGTTAAATACAAAGAAATAATAATTTAGTGTTCAAATTGATTTCCAAAAAAATATTTTTCAACCTTCTAAATTATAAAAGACAGAATAATTATCAAATATCATTTTTAATGAATATGTTTTGTCTAGGGTTGTTCATGAAAATCATATCCACCTAGTCAATCCACATTCATATAAAAATTATTTTTTATAACCGTTTGTTATAATCAACCCATGTAATTGAATTTGATTTATACAAAACTGCTTATATCCATAATTAATTTTACAACCAATTTTTTTAGAAATGATTTATTTGAAAATAATTCTAAAAAAAATTGTTGGGGAAAAATTTTCAATTTCTTTATGAAAATTTTGTAGAAAAAAAATTAAAACAAAAGTTTCCCATGATATATATATATATACATCAAAATTAACAATTGGTTTAGAAAATGGACGACTATATCCATAGTATATGGATTGGTTAAAAATTACGCATATAATAATGCTTCGTTTTGACTATTTTTGTGATTTTTCTTCGTTACCTGAAAATGGAGAACAACATAAAGAGGCTACCAATAATATTTTACCGTAGTCATTTTCTTGATCACGTTTCTTTATTTAAAACCTTTAATCCGTTATTAATATTTGATACGATACACATTCAATTGTTATTTCTTGAAAATATAAAATGACAAGATATTCTTACGAGTTATGATAAATATAATAAAAATAATTAATATATTTTTGAGTTTATTGATGTGATAAAAAAAATCAAATATTCAATTTCTACTTTTAACAAAACATTAAAAATATTAAAAATATGAATAAATACTAATATTGACTTTTGAAAAAAAAACACCAAACACGCCAACATCATCTTTTCATATAAAGAAACATGATAAAATTGATTATTTTTTTTAATAAGGTGAGTTCATCTGCCCGCCATTTTTACTTATAAAATGTTAAAATACACTATTAAAAGTACACTTTTAAATTTTTTACTTATGGAAGAGAAATTCCGATAAATATTCAATATTTTGAGGGGTTCTTACAATTTTCAGGTTCATTCTTGTTCTTATAATAAAAATAAAAATAAGAGAATAGGCTCATTGTTATATTGGAGGTGATGCCAATAGCAATGCATATGGGGCCCACATATCCATTCGCAAAAATATAATAATATGATGAGTTTTCTATCGAGCACCCTTAAAGTTGTGTACATGCCACTTTCAAGACACATGAAAAAATAATGTTATTCTTTTAATCATTTATAATAAGTTTTAAAATTGAAAGTTTTAAATTTTCGAAACATTCATAAGTTTCAAATTTTTGAAATAAGGATTACATTTCAAAAATTTGAAAAGTTTATAAATATGGAAAGTTTCGAAAATTCTGAAATTTTTTATTTTAAAAGTTTCAAATTGTTCGAAAATTTTGAAAATTCTAGAAATTGTCATTTCGAATATTGTGGAAATTTGTCATTTCGAAAATTCTTGAAAAATTTTCTATTTTGAAAGTTTCAAATTGTTCGAAAATTTCGAATTGTTCAAAAGTTTTAAAATTATGAAAATTTTCTATTTCAAAAGTTTGAAATATTCAAATATTACTTACTTTTTGGTTTCAAAGATTTGAAAAGATTCAAAAGTTAAGATGATTTCTCTAAATATTCGAAAGAAATAATGAAAAAATAAAAATTAAAAAAATTGAAATTTTCATAAATAATTAAAAAACAAAATTATATTTTCTTATAAATATGAGGTAACATGTTTAAGTGGGGTGCATAGTAAAAAAACAATAACATGATTCCGGGTACAACGTTTGTGGTCCATGAAATCTGGGAGAGACACGTGTTTGTCGTGGGTGCTTAATGTCGCTATCGGGCTGGGTAGTGGGAAGCCCAAGTTTGTGAACGCCAACTTCGAGTATGGTCAGTTCAGTTGTGGTCCTTACTGCCATTGCTCCACACCTCCTGCTTCTCGGAATTAAATCCTCTACTTTTGGAGGAGTTAGATGACTTTGATAACTATTATATTTTAAAAGAAAAAATGAAATAGAAGAAAGCGAAACAGATAACTTTTTAAAATTATTTTAATAGAAATTTATTTAAAGAGATAAAATTATAATTATTTAAAAATATAAAATATTAAAATAAAATAAAATGATTAAAATATTATTTAAAATTAAATTAAATGATATATAAGCTATTATGTCTATTATTTAATATGTCATTGAAATATATTAAAATAACATGGTATAATAAAATATCTTAAGACACTAAATATATGAGTTGAACTTATTAATTATATTTTAATTAAAATAAAAAATGAAATACATATATTTGACTATATATGAACTCAAATGATTAATAAATTTTAGTGAATAAGTAAAATATTTGAGAGAGTTTAATGTTAATAATTAGTTGAAACAATCTTTAATTGGATTTTAGTTCAATCAGTCTTTGTAATACCATGACACTTTCTTTTCTAAAAACTAAATAATTTGGACAAACTAAAATGCAAACATAAAAATAGGTCAAGATAATTAAATTTTTACGATATTTTATTCTGATTTTACGAGTGTTCGTATCATATCACACATTATTTAAAATATATCATGTTGTCAATTTTATTTAAACAATGAAATAGATGGACCAAATTATCAATTTTTAAAATAAAGAGACTAATTTAGTAAATCAATAAAAATAATAAAAATAAAATAATTAAATTACAATTAAAAAAATAATATATAATTTAAAAATAATTAAAAGAAATATATATATTTGTGTGGAAGTTTAATTAATGTGTATTTAAATTCTCGCATCCAGATAAGTATTCTCCTTTTCCGTGGTTTCTTACAGATCCCTTTGGATCTCTATCTTTCTGGGTCCCCTCCATGCTCACATTGTCACCTAGTCAATTTTTTCCCATTAAAAACTGTACTATTATTACTCAACAAACAATCTCTGTATTCTTTCGATTGACAGGATAATAATCAACTGGAAAACGAACGAACTCGTCACGCGTATTCTCTATTTTTTTTCAGAAATTCGTTGAAAAAACAAAAAAATCTTCACGTCCAATGTAACTATCATATAAAATGGAATAAAGTAGAGATTTTAATTTTCAAATGAATTACTTGTTCAATTTTCTTAAATACTTCTATTTTATTTGTAATTTATTTTTTTTAAAATAGTCTTTTTACAAATAGAAATAATGTATGATGCATATGTACGACGGTACTCATACAAGTTGCAACATCCATTACTTTTAAATTGAATGTATAGTAATTAGTAATAACATTAAATATGTTTAGATTAGTCGTATTTTTGACAAAAAAATTGTCTTGTTTTTTTTTTTTTAATATTTGAATGGAGAAGTAGATTATGTTTACAAATTTTAGTAAATATAATATTATTTATGCATAATAGCTCTAGTGGTTTCTTAACTTAATTTCAGATAACGTTTTTGTATTTTATTTATTTTTTCTTTCTATTTCAGTATTTTGTGTTTTTAAATAATTACAATTTTACCCTTTAAGTGATTTTCCGTTAAAACAATGTTAGAAAATTCTTGTTTCGTTTTTTTTTTTTGTTTTCTTCTCTTTCACGTTTCGAAAACCATTGTTTGATCTTATGATTTTATTCTCGTTTCTTCTCTCATCCATGAAAAACCATTTGAACGATAACAAGAATAAATTGAAGAATGAAATCGAAGAAAAAAAATCGTAAACCCACATTGACAAAAGAAGAAAAGTAATGTGTTTATTAATTCTGATGTTTAACAATCTAATAACCCTAATATGAGAAAACCAATACGAAAAACCACAAAATTTCTACAACCCCAAAATTTTCTTCCTTTGTTCGGATCTCATTTTGTCACCGTGCGCATCACATGTTTCAGACCACAAGCACAATTTGAAATATCACGAATTCTATTGAAAACGAAAGAACCATAATTGTAGGACTGTGAATTTGATCCATTTGAACATGAGACAGTAATAGATTTTCGAGTTTTGGGAACCGTGAATATGATTTTTCATGTGTGGGAGAGGAGAAGACCAAATAATAGTTTTCGAAATGTGAAAGAGAATAAAACAAGACGAAAACGGAGCCGATAATTTTTTAACGTTGTCTTAACAAAAACTGATTTAAAGGGTAAAATTATAATTATTTAAAAACATAAAATACTAAAATGAGAAAAAAAAACTAAAATGTTATCTAAAATTAAGTTAATGGACCACATGAGCTATTATGCCTATTATTTAATATGTCATTTAGATATATTAAAATTAACATTGTATAATAAAATATCTTAGGACACAAAAATATATAAGTTGAATTTATTAATTATATTTTAATTAAAATGAAATACATTTATTTGATGATATATGAACGCACGTAGTTAATAAATTTTAGTGAATAAGTAAAATATTTGAGAGAGTTTAAAGTTAATAATTAATTGAAACAATCTTTAATCAAACTTTACTTCAATCAGTTTTTGCATTACCATAACATTTTTTTTCTTTCTAAAAACTAAATAATTTGGACAAATTAAAATGTAAACATAAAAATAGGTCAAGATAATTAAAATTTGGACAATCTTTATTTACAATAAAATAAAATAAAAACATATTTAAACAATGGAAGTGTGTTGTCAAAATATTTAAATGAAAAGATAGAATGCAGTACTCGCATATGTTTTAAAATGTGCATTGTTTAATAATTTTACATATATATTAATATTAAAAAATACATTGATTAAAAAATGATAGTACTCATTTTGTTAAATATAAAAGAAATTATTATAAAATTATATTAGTTGATTTTTCATTATCATAAATATAAAAAAATTATTATTTTAAAAGTAGTGTATACAACGGATATAACTGGAAAAAATAATATTTTTTATTAAATTAACATTTATTTTTAAAATAGAATAGTAGTATTTCAAAAAGACAAATACTTTCAAATGTCTTTGAAAATTTTATTAACAAACTAAATATAAAACATTTCAATTGTAAATACAAATACATTAAAAATCTAAATTTTATTACTTAGTAATAAAAAAAATTATTTATAATCACTTGTCAAATGTACTTTTGACGTTTATTAATAGGACCTTTTAAATATGGAAAGAGAAAAAAGAGAAATCCCGTTGTAATTATCGGCCTCCATCCAGCACTAGAAAAGGCTACTTATTGGACCTACGAGGCTTTGCCTTTCCACATTTCTTACCATTTTCAACCTATCTCTATGAAGCACCAATATGCAATCAATCACCCATTTTTATACCTAAAAGATTGCCTATATCTACCTATTTTTGTTTTTATGCGTAAAGAAAAAAATATACCCTCGTGAAGCGTGATCGTTTCCCGTTTTCTCCCTCCACAAACCTCCAAATAGAAGATAAAATGTGTCAACACAGTAACAATATACTCATTTAAAAAATATATAAACAAAATTATTTCATATTTTTTGAAATAAAATACATTCAAAATTTAAATTTTATATTTTGTTTGATGATAATATTTCCAAATTAACCCTCTTTTAATATATATATATATATTATTTATTTTAAATATAATTTATTTATTTTGAATATAAATGTATGTTAAAAACATACTTTTTTTTTACTAATAAACAATATACTCAATGTTTTATAAGAATCGTATAAATTAAATATGATAAATTATATTTTTAATATACCTAGTTAAATTTAAAGCAAACCATCAATTTAATATTTAAACTATCATTTTATCCATGATCTATAGAAATTTAATAAATAGTTAAATTGATCTATCAGTTGCTTTAAAAATATGTGTGAAAATTATAATTTATAGTCTATAGACTAATTTGGTAGATTAAAATTTGTTGAAGAACTACTTATTAATACTTTAAAGACTAAACTAATGATTTTATTTTTGCTTATGTAGGAGTAGTCTTTGTTCTTATTAATCTTTGTTTAGCAACAAGTTAAATTAATTTTGAAATGACAAATAGGGGCATCCAATGGACACAATGAATGAATTAGTCACTTGGCACCATCCAACATGATTCATTAATTTGTTTCTACTGTAAAACAAAAATATCCAATAAAACATTCATAATCACAATCTCTCCACGTTATCACAAATCCCACCGTTGGATCTCTCCCATTTCTCGATCTATACGTCAACTCCTCCAAAATCATTTTCTCAAAAGTGCTTTTCCAAACCATTCTGTTTCCCTCTTCTCTACTTAATTTTCTGCTACATAAAATCTATGCCGTGTTTGGATATGAGTTAGAATGTAGAGAGAGAAAGAGAGAGAAAGAGAATTGAGAATGGCTTATGAGGAGAATCTTGAACAGGAAATAGGTTTGGAGCGATTGAGGGAAGAAGAAGAGGAAGAGAGAGTAACGTGGCAGGTTAATAGTAACGCGCGTCAACAGAATTTGATGGAGTTGGAAGCGGAGAGAAGCAATTGGGAAACGGAAGAATTAAGGGAATATAAATCAGAGATATTAGGACATCCACTTTACGATCAACTGTTGTCTGCTCATGTTTCTTGTCTTAGAATTGCAACACCGGTTGACCAGCTTCCAAGGATTGATGCTCAACTTCAACACTCACAACGCGTTCTTCAAAAATACTCTTCCCTTAGGATTGGAAATCGCCTCATCGATCCCAAGGAACTTAATCACTTTATGGTTAGTACTCTCAAAAATCCCTTCTATATATTTTAATTTATTAAACTTCTCTATTACCTATAAATAAATTAAATTAATTTTATCATTAAAATTAATTATTTTTTTTAAAACGACACAAAGTTCAATTTATACAATTAAAGTGAGACGTAGAGAATTATTCATTTTATTTTTTTTTTAATTATTAGCTGATTAGATTTCGATGTGATTTTACAAAACAATTAAATATTTATATTTTTGTTTTGTTTTTTTTTAACTCGTAGGGACTCAAAGAATATTGGTTTTATTGTGTGAGAATAGAGAATATGCAACGTTAGATGTAAAATAATTGTATATTGATATTTAATGAAATTCATGTATTTCACCTCGTTATTTTATTTTTATAGTATGACGTGAAAAAGTATATATATCTCATTTGAAATTAGTGTAAAGTTATTTTACATAAATAATAGATGACCATTAAACTCATTATTTTCTACTGTGTTTATGCTTAAAATTATTTTTATATTTCTTAACCCACCAAACAACTTACCTAATTGTGACTTGTATATATTTTTTGTCTATAAATGTTCAATCTAACAATATTAGTATTTGTCATTTAAATTAAAATTTAACGACTGTGATTTGTATATTTTATTTCATATGACTTCTTTTACAGTTAGACTTACCAATTAAAGTTGTAACTTTAGTTCACATATGTTTTGTTGTAACTTAAGTTCAAATTGAATTAATTTTGCAATTGATAAATTATACATAAATTTCACAATCAAAACAATTAATCATTATTGAGGTTGATGGTTGACAACCACCTTATATTTATGGAGTTTCCAAAATCTAAATTTTACATCCATTTAATAGTTGCCAACGGCTAGTGTGTTTGTTTCTCTCTGCCTCACAATTGGCCTCCCATGTTTTCTTTCTTGTTTTGGACATTATCTATGGAATAAATTTTTAATTATATAATTTGTTAAGATGTTTTAAAAACCAGCTAACATAATACTACTTACATATTACATATTGTGTGATTACTTTTTTTTATAAAAAAAAAAAATTAAAGGATAAACATACATGTCAAGGAATCATATCCTCATTGAAGATTTTAATACATGTAACCTATTAATTGCAAAGTCACAAGATTTACTTGTTCAAGTGAGATCATATATATATATATATTTTATTGTAGATGAGATAATAAATACTATCAAAAATTCATATAAATGTAAAATAAAGTTATGTATTTTATATAATATATAATATTTAATTTAACAACATTAATATTTTTCAAGTTGAACTAAGACTTGTCTCACTATTAATTACAGTTGATTATGTATTTGATGTGATTAAGTTTTAATACATACATGTCGTGGCCACATAGAAATAAATCTTTTATATTATTTATTCCATGGTTTTGTGGATCTCTCGTGCATTATCATTACTTTACGAATATTTTTTTTATTATGCTCACGCTACTTGTTAAATCATAATGTCAAACCTTTTGTCTCTTTCTCTCTTTTTCTGTCCGAAATTAGACCTTATGTCCCTAATTTTTTGAAGCTTGGGGTTTAAATAACAGTATTTAGTACAAATAGAAGAATGTGGAATTTGTGGATAATTAAAATAAAATACTAGTACTCCTGTAAATTACTGATTCACTCGCAGAATAATAATGACAATAATTGTAGGAAAAGTAGTAGTTTTTTCGACTTTTATTTATTTTTTGGTGGACATAATTACTTTCTAGGCATTTGCTTCATAAAAGTGAGTTATCACTTGTCAGTCAATTTTTTTTTTTAGAAAATAGATTACAAGTTCATCACATAATAAAATTAATATCTTAACTATATTAGTAATTAAAAATATCACTTATTACAAATTTATCAAATAAAATAAAAATAAAAAATTTAGGAAAATAAGCCAAAATACAAATAAATTATAGATAACAATAATTAATTAAAAAACTAATTCGGTAAAAAAAGAATATAGTATAATAGCACATACATCATACATCATGCTTAATTAAAACGAGACAAGAAAATATTATTTCAATTACAGTAATTCCAAAAAGTAGTGGCAAATCCTACCAAATAAAATATCTAGATAAAAGCTACTGTTAGCCGCACGTTATCAGTGAATCAGTTTTGTCTTGGTGTGGCTAGTTCCAATTGAAGGGTTACTATCAGATCCTACTCCCTTCAATAATGGAGTACTACAAAGCATTTCAAAGTGCTTTATAGAATCTTTCTTTCCGTTAATATTGTCCTTGGTATGTCCCACTTGTTTCTCATGAGATTTTGTGTTTGTTTAGATTCATGGAGAAACATTATTTTAAATTATTATTTACCGCTTTATGTATAGACCAAATCATAATATTTCAAACAAAATTTTAAGTTTAAATTATACCCTAATGATATTTTAAGTCTTAATCTAAATCTATAATCTTTTAAAAATATTTATACATATTATTCTCAATTTCTTAATTACTTGTTTAAGAAACATGTCATGAATTGTTCATTGGATTTAAGCTAAGTTTTGCAGTTTAATTTGGTACTTTGTTTGTTGTAGACGCATTATGTTCTTTTGCTATGTGCCTTCAAAGAACAGTTGCAACAACATGTCCGTGTTCATGCCATGGAGGCAGTGATGGCTTGTTGGGATCTTGAGCAGTCTCTGCAAAGCTTGACAGGTAGTACTAATACTATCATTCATTATTCAACAAATAATTAATTTCCTATGGATGAAAAGATGCAGTTATAATTTTGTTTTTCAGAATGAATGTTGGGGTTAAGTTTCACGACGATTATAGACGAATGAAATGTTGGATATATAAAATAGATGATCTACATGTACTCTCGTGCTTATATGTTTGTTTGTGTGCATTTGTCGATAAAAATAGTAAAAATTATAAAATTTTATACGATAATTTAAACAAATTTAGTTGTTTAATGATCTAGAAAGTGGTATGCAGGCGTATCTTCAGGCGAAGGAACAGGAGCAACAATGTCAGACGATGAAGAGGAGCAAGCAGAGAGTAATGCCAAGTTATTATATGAAAGTGGCAGCCTTGATGGAATTGATACACTTGGGTTTGGTCCTCTTGTCCCCACTGAGACTGAAAGGTCTTTGATGGAGCGAGTTAGGCTTGAATTGAAGCATGAACTCAAACAGGTACTATAATATACTACTAATCCCTAATAGAATAAACTATAGTTTTAGTCTCAAAAGAGTAATACTATTTTACTTTAATTTTTGTCTTGTCTTAGTCAAATATACAAATTAGTTTTTGAATCATTAAAATAGTTATTGAAAAATATAATTTACTGTTAAAATAATCTAAGACCATTGTAAAATTAGATACTAAATTGACTAATGTTTTGATAATTCAAAAATTAATTTAGATTTTTAGTTGAATTAGAAACCAAAATGATATTGTTCTACGCAATAGTTTAACCAATGCTAATCTTACACATATAACGTGAAAATTTAAAAAAAAAATTAATTTAGTCATTAAATTTGACGCCTCTAACCTTTAACATCAGAAATATAAAAAATAGGGACATATTTTATTTTTTATTTCGTATTTAAATTTTGGTAGCTATTTCATACCGAAGTAGAATATTTTGATAATAATTTATTTATGTGCAGGGTTACAAGGAGAAGATTGTAGATGTAAGAGAAGAAATTCTACGAAGGAGAAGAGCAGGGAAACTCCCAGGGGGCACCACTACCCTTTTGAAAGCTTGGTGGCAATCACATTCTAAATGGCCTTATCCTACTGTAATTAAGCTACTAATTAGATTATATGATATAATAATATTGTACATTACATATTTGAATTGCACTTATATATGAATTGTTTGATATATAGGAGGAAGACAAGGCTAGATTAGTGCAGGAAACAGGGTTGCAATTAAAGCAGATAAACAATTGGTTTATAAATCAAAGGAAAAGGAATTGGCATGCTAACTCCCCATCATCTACCAACACCAAAACCAAGCGCAAGAGGTACATACTAATTTATGTTGTGATCATCACTTTATACTATTATTATTATTATTATTATTATTATTATTATTATTATTATTATTATTATTATTATTATTATTATTAATTAAATACATTTAAATAGCTTTAACAGAAATCATAAACTTTTATGACTAATATGCTAAGTTTTTTTTTTTTATGAGAACAGTGCAGGTGAAAGCAGTAACCAGAGCTTCGTGTGAGCAAAGAAACTATGTGTTTTCTTCTTTGTTTTAGAAGGGGAATTTTGGATGAAATCGCTGTTAAGGAATAGTATTCGTTTAATTACACAAAAATTATGCTGTGTATATGAGGCTGCCATAACGCATATATAGATTTAATGGATAGAATGCTGATACATCATTTATATGTATTTATTTATGCATACTATAACTTCAAAATATCTACCCATTTTGCAAGTTTAAATATCTACCGATATTGCTTATGATCACTGATATATGTCAAGGAATCTAAGAGACCCACCTTAGTGATGTCTCTTCATCCAATCATTTTTTTTTAATCCAAAGTTGCTTAACAAATTCAAATTTTATTTTAGTGTGATTATTGTAATATGAATTACCTATTATTTCTCTAATTGAAAGATAAAATTATCTTATAAATTATTTATTTTATTTAGTTGTAACATTTAACTTATTTAACTATTTTTTTTCTATTTAAATTCTTTATCTTTCAATAGGTGTTAGATTGTCTTTTTTTTTTTTTCATTTGAAAATGGTTATGTTTTTTTCTTTCTTTTTACATAAGATGCTTATGTATGTGTGACATGTCAGTAGTTTGATATTTTATTTATTTACTTTGTTTTTCAACTATTTTTTAAAATGCAATTCATGATTTCTAAAAGAAATATGAATTTCACGATCTTTATCGTCTTACTTCTTCTCTTCATCTTAAAATTAAAAAAAATAAATAAAAAAATTAAACATTCAATTCACCAATCAACCTTCTAATAATACTTATTTCTAATAATCAACATCTTTATCACCAAAATCTAAAATTTGTAACAATATTTCAAATTTTTGTTTTTAATCTAAGTAAAAAAAAATCTCATTTTTTAGTTTTTATAAAATTACAACAAACACTTTTAGTTTTTATTGAAACAAAATATATTAATTGTTCTTTAATTTTTAATTTGAATGATTTTTGGAATACATATTTATAATATTATAAAAAATTATTTTAAAAAAATTTAAATTTTTTAACTTGAGATGAGTTAAATATGAATTTTAAAATCTCACAAGCTCAAGATAAAAATAATGAACATATTGATCTAAAAATTGAATTTTGATATCACCTTTTATTTGGACAACCTTTTTAACACGGGCTAAAACAATTTGCAAAATGATTTTACAGGACTTAAAAAAAAAAACTTATTTCACCTTATGATGTATAGGTACGAACACAAAATACGACATTTAATAAAAAATCAAAGTTTTTTTATATAATTTAATTAAAAAAGTTAAATTGTTCAATTTAAAATACAAATTCACAATAAAAATTTACAAAAATCATAAACTATGCTCGCTTAGACTCTTACAATAACAAATTAACTCAAATATACAAATAATAATATATTAATATATAAAAAAATCATCAATTTTATACATAATAAAATAATGTAAAAAAATATAGTACCATGAATACGATACAAGTACCAGTAAGAATCCAACGTAAATACTTTACCATTTTAGCCTCCGTAGATTTCAACCAAATTTTTATTTAATTAGCTGTAGATTAGTTTTTGTATTGGTTTGGGAATTTGAATGATAGTGAGGGATGATTTACTTATCTTATATCAAAGATTTATTATAACCTTAAATTGACACATACAAGTTGCAAGAGGACAACTTCCAATTGCCTTCTAACATCAAAAGGAATTACCAGTGAAAAGGATTTGACCTTTAAGCAAAGGCAACGAATAAAATGACTTTCGTATACTTTTGGAATATATATTTCCAGAACTTTTTGTTATGGAATCATTCCTTCAATTTGTGTCTTAGGCGTTACTTAATTAATACTCCAAACTAATATAATATTTACGTGTTTATCGTTTCAAATTAAGAATTCACATCCTTTTCTTTCCATTTGAACTTTTTTGGTGTCGTGGGAAAATGACCAATTAAGTGGAAGACTTATTAAACATAAAAATTATGAACACAAGGAAATTAAGAAATTTTGGCAATCAAATTAATATCTTTGTAAAATACAAGAACATATTACATATATGTCATGTTTCATTTTGGAACAGAAAATCTAGAGGAGAAACTTGGAGGCAAATATTCTTCATCTTCACTTTGAGCCCCACTATTAAAATTAAGAGCATAACTATGTGCATCATATTGAAACCTATTCTTTTGGTTATTTTTCCCATACCAACTTATTTTTCTAATAAAAGTTTTCCACTTAGGACCAGCAATCACTTCTGAAGTTTCCTTCATTTTCTTCAATTTTTCCATCATCCATGTGTCTTCTCTTATATTTCCTTCATCCTTTTCTTCAAGTAGGTGTTTACCTTCGTCGTGGCGTTGCCACCATTTCGAGGTGAACACTCGGAAGCACCCGCATATATTGTTTGAATCTTCAAAATCATCTTCGAGTTCCATTTCCATCACCAATGGTCTTCCTTCATAGACAGCCATGTTTTTTTTTTTTAAAAGATGTGAGGTTATTGGCGGCTTTGATAATTGAGAAAGCATTTATAGGTGATGGAGAGAAATAAGAAGAGAAAGAAGGAAAGGAAGAAAAGTCAAAAGAAACCGTATGAAAGACAAGTTTGAATTTTTAACACATAAAGAAGTTTCTATGAAAATATCCTCGTGCTAGTTCCCTTATACAAGAGGATTTGTCAAATGCTAACTAATGCTCCTTTAAATATCCAAAAATAAAAATTTTAATTCTAACATTTAATTAAGATTTTTTATAATTTATATATCTAACATTTACTTTATATCTAATTAATATGAAATTTTTTTTAACTATTCACACTTAAATTTTCAACACTCTCAAATCTCCCTTTTTTACCGTTGACTCTTTCACATTTCAATACTCCATTATATTTCTTGTCATGCCATTTTTTCCTTTTCTTTCTCTTCAATATTTTCTCACTATTATCAACTTCAACATTTACATGATACTTTCTATTATTTATTGAATATATTTTTATTTATTCTTTTTATGTCACTTCACTTCATATTGATTTAATGTATTTTTTTTTATTGGTCATCAAAACTATTCAATATTTATGTATTCATATTATTATTATTATTATTTATAAATTATTTATGTTGTTTCATCTTTAAAATGTTAATTTATGTGCAAATACTACTTTTATCGGTGTAGAACAAGTTATCCTTCCTCCAAAATTTTATTTTCTAAAACTTATAATTATTATTTGAGTGGAATACAATATATTTTTTAAACTCTCCAACTCTCAAATGAATTAGACCACATAATTTTTTAGTTATATTTTTGTTGAAGATTCCTCACATACAACATCGAAAACCAAAACATTATTTTCACTTCTTAATGATGTCATGTTTTAGCTTCATTTCTAGGTGTGTAATTAATCTTCAAAGTATTATATATTATGATAATAACTCTTAAAATAAAATATTAATCTAGTTTGTACATCTCTAAAAAATGTAATAGAATTACAACAATGAACATGTTGCATATATATATATATATGTATGAGGAATAAAATTTTATGAGAATAATTTAAATTTTAACAAATAAAAGAATGTGTATTGAAAATATTATGTTAAAGAGTATGTTGCAATTATTTTTTTCAATGATTGCTTAAATTAATTTTTTGAATTTTTTGTTTTGTTTAACCCTCTTGTACTTAGAGAATGAGACTCTAATAATTTAAAATTTACTTAAAAGTAAAAGAAATCAATTTTATAATATTTTTCCACCACATGGCATTCACACTATGACTATTTTCTCTTATTCATTTGTTATTTAATGTATTATTCTAAACTATTTTGTAGCTTCAAAATATAAGTCTTTTATTTTATTTAGACTCATGAGATCTTGAATCAATTATTTTGTCATTGTTATCTTAATATCATATTATAAATGAAATTTTATCTCTTTACCGTTTATAATATGATTATTGAGTTTGCAGGGTTGATTTTTTATGAATAATTATTAATTATTATATTTTATTTAATAATAAAATTTATCTAAAATATCTCACATAATTTGTGTAAATCTTTTATCTTTAGTATTTGCAAGCTTAATTTTAAAAAAATTTATAACATTACAATAACAATCATAAATACAAAAGATATTTTAATACCAATTAAAAATATATTGAAATTTGTGAATTTAATTTCCTAAAAAGTCCAAAAGATATTTTAATACAAATTTTTAGTTTTTAACTCTTCAGCGAGTGCTATATATACTTGTGACTCTTGAGCAAGTTGGATACGATTTAGACCCTGCTTACTACTCAACAATAAGATATTATTAGCATAAAGATAATGGAAAATGTTATAAAAGATGTGAAGAGAAGTGGAGTAACATTAATTAATATTTTAATTTTCTATAGTACTTAGATTAAATTTCACGTTGGCCCACTCAGAAGGGAAAAAGCATTATCCTATTGATCCAAACCGTGTCACGCTGAATTGTTTGTAACTGGGTGGGACCCTATTCCCACGCAAAGTGTACACGATAAAGAACAAACTAGAAAGTTCAATGAAATGGACAATAACAAAATGAACATGCATCTCTGATTTTCTTCTCTCCTTCTCGTCCTTTTATTTATTCAAAGAAGGTAGACAACTTTTTATTCATTTTTATTTTTATGTATAAAATTATTGTTGTGTCAATCTCTCTAAACATGAGAGAAAAAAATGATATAAAAAGATAGATGATTTAAATCCTAACAAAATAATCGAGGATAGAAAAATTATATAATGTACTAATAACAATATCGATAGATGTACAAATATAAATTATTTTTAAATATTCAATGTGATTTTTCCTTTCACCATAAATTTTCTTTATAAAAAAAAGTTACTATCAAAACATGGACAAAACGTTATATTTTCTTCTTCTTTATGCCCACCAAGATATGAAACACATCATGAGTTTTCCGAAGTTTGGATATAATTATTGTATCCTACATTAGTTGAATGGTTTACATTTTTCACTAATGTAATTGCAGCTTTAGTTGGTTACAGTTAGTAGGATAGTTAGAGTCAGCTAGTTGTATTACTTATGTATATATTCTGTTGTACACAAAATCTAAAATGCAATGAAATATATTTTGGACTCAATCTACTGATGTCTTGCATTTTCTCTCAATCCTTTTCAACCAATATAGTAGAATACCCTGCAGCAAATCCTAAAAAGCCTGATACTTGATAACAACCATAGGTTACCAATATATTAATAAATAAATAAACCAACTTTCCCTTCTCTTCCCTATGACATGTTACATGGTTTGCAAAATGCATCGGTGTGTCAAATGAATGAAAATATTACAGAGAGAAATCTGATGTTAAAGCATCTTGCGGTACTGCTGTGGAAAAGTGCATTAGAAAGCAAGAAGAACTTCCTTCAGAAAAAATTGCATTTGGGAAGCGCTTTTCCCCCTGTTTTGCTTCTATTGGAATGTAAAAATAACGTAATAGAGATCATTTGGTGTCTTGTGTGTGCAAAGGAGAGGGTTGTAGCTGTTGATTTTGGCGTTTTGTTGCCATAAAACGTAATTCATCTGCAATGTCAGTGAAGGTGGGTCTCTCTGATGGTTCTGAGGACCAACATCTCTCCATCAGCAAACTCCATTCTGGATCACAAGATTCGGGAATTGCAGGGCGCAGCGTGTTGCTCACAATACCACCTGAATTATATTTAAGGGACTATATTATCATTTTGAGTGACTAAATTACTAGACCTTACAATTTCAAAAAAGCGCAGTGATTCACTATTAAATTGTAACTATCAATTAGGCAGTCGATTACCTATAATAGCACCATAGTGCAAATCAATGTATGGCTCTTCTCCAGTTAAGAGTTCCCACATTACAATGCCAAATGAAAACACATCAACCTAAAACAAAAACATAACAAGTTTAAAAAGTGACAAAATATGAAGAAAACATATCAGAAAAAAAAAGTTCATCGACCTTTCCAGTTAAGTAAAAGCATAGACCTTCTCTGAAACAAGACTGCTGCTTCCGTTCAGCAGTTCTGGAGCCATCCACGGTAGAGTTCCTCTCACACCTCCAGAGATCAGTGTCTGACATTTTACTTTGGATAGACCCAAGTCCCCAACCTGATATCAAAAGCGAGCAAATATGTAAATTGTAAATAGATTGTTCTAGGATCTATACTTGATTACTTCATACTCAAACTATAGTTTTGTTGACCAGAAACTAAGGAAAATTAAGTGAAAAATATGGACCTTGTTTTGTTTTTTATGTTCATGTAATTTTTGTGAGGATTGCCGTACAAAATGGCCACATGTTTTTATGACTTTTTTATCACCATTTTAAACCAAAAATGCAATCAAACAATCCCATCAAATCCAAAGAAGTTTGAATTGCTTTGATATAAACTTGAACAAATGTAGCTGGTTTTCAAATTACAGAGGAATGGTTTGGTTGGGTTTCTACTTTCTATGTCTTACAGTCGATCTCAATTGGACTGTAAAATAAACACTTCTTATTCATGACCACTGAGAAAGAAAATTTGCAAGTTTATAACAACTAAACCAATGAAACTTCAGTAGGGTTGGATGACAAACAAAAACGAATAAAGTAGAGCGGAGTGTGTTTTTCAATGGTAAACCTCTTCTGAGTGAGAAAAAAAGTAAATGTCGATCTATTTTGTATCCATTTTGCAAAGTCATGAAAGAATTGCATAACAGTTTTTAACTTTTCTGTCATCTATAGACTATACATTATAGAAACTTAATGCAAGGTAAACATCAAATCCAACTTTAAATTATGATCTTATGGGTACAAAATTATGGGTGCTTTCTAAATAGCATCAGATAGTTGATCTTATGTTATGTGCAAAGCCAGTCCAACACATTCTTAGGTGATATAATATTTTCTGTTTTGCATTCATGTTCCCCCATCTAGTCACTGTAGAGAAAAATTGGTCACCCACGAAAACCATTGCTATAGGCCTATAACTATAAGCAGCAATTCTAAATTTCTAACCATTTATGACTATACCCTTTTGTATATAAACTTTCACTTAAATCATCACAGTCACAACCAAAACTTTTAGCACAGCCAGCCAGTCTAACCAATGCCTGATTATCTTGACAGATTTCTTAAAGTTGTTCTTCTGATAAATGGTCTATCTAAAATATGACATGCCATATTTTAGTTCTTTTCATGGGTCACTTTTCCTTAATGAAGATAAAGAATCAACATGATCAATCTATCTCATTTAGTGCTTTATAGGGAAGCCCCCTCAGCACATTCCAATTACATTAATCATTTGCTCAACTACAGCAGCATAGAAGTATGCCATATAATGTACATGTCACATAATTGCTTGTATTAATAAGAACTTATACATATATGGATCGCAATGTACTAAATGGGCATCAAAATCAAACATTTAGACCTTGCATATTGGGCGGTGTGGATCACGGAGGTTCACAAGCAAGTTGTCGCTTTTCAAGTCAAAATGTACAATGTTTTTTCCATGCAGGTATTCCATACCAAAGGCCACATCCATTGCAATCAAAAGACGTCTGCGCTTGTCTAGATTCCTGGTATGATCATATTAGCATCATACTTTTATGATTATGGAAACAACAAATTAAATCAGGGTAATGCAGAGGAACTAAGAGATAAACATACAAATACACATTCTAATAAATGTAAGCACACATTACCTTTCATTCTTTTGCAAGGCGTTTCTGAGAGAGCCATTAGCCATATACTCAGTTACTGTTGCCACAGAATCTCCTGGGCCATCAAGTACAACACCATAGAAAGCTACTACATTTGGATGGTGCAAGTCAGCAAGCTTGATTGCCTCATTCCAAAAGTCATCTCTCTATTTGATGCATAAACAGAGAATCAATGTAAGTTAATTTCTCAGTCATTGAAGAGAGTAGGAGAGAATGCAAATCGTGATCATTAGTTACAAAAGGCAGACCATGCGCTCTTGCTCTGAAGGCTTTCCAGCAAAACATCTATTAGTTATTCGCTTGATTGCAACATCAGTTCCCCTCCATTTTCCATGATAAACAGTCCCAAAGGTTCCAGAACCCAATTCTGTCAACTCTTCAAGATCACTGTTCTTTATAACCTTGTAAAGTTCCAACAACAAGATGTTAGCTTAGGTGTGCCGGCGGCAAACAATCATAGAAGAGGAAACATGAAAGACATTCAACCTGCAATCGTCCAACACCTGATGATGGAAAGCCAAAATTTCCCTTCTCTGCTGGTGGCTTGCTCTTCACATCCTGAATGAGAAAAACAACATTTATAATGATACTAACAAAATAGCACTGGAGGAGAGAGTGGCATAAAAAATATTTTATTTTGAAGACCATATGGCATTATAAGACAAAGAAGATGATGCAAATGCTGAGAAGTTTATAAACAAAATCACCTGAGTCGTATCTCTACATTTTGCATCTATTAGATTATTTTGAACATCACCATCCTCCGTATTTTCTTGACAGGAAACATCTCCGGCTTGCAAGCTAGGATTTGAAGGGGCACATGGATGCAGAACAGAAGCTGCTACATCTTCTGCAACAGCTTTAAGTTGTTGGTCTTCTGTTGAGCCTTTAATAAATAAAGCAAAACAAAATGAATCTGTACTATGAACTCCACAACCATCTATAGCTAGTTTCATATTTTTAGGAAACTAAGTGCTTTATTAATACATTTTGCTTCTTCAAATGAAAAAACAATCTGCATACCTTTGCCAGAACAATTATTTTCTAAAGTTAAATTCTGTTTGAGTGACTCGTAGAGGCCATCTTCCAATTGCGCGTTCATATTTTGTTTCTTGTAGCTTCCTGGATGTTCACCAAAGTGATCCATATGAGAATATGTTTCTTTCTCCAATGCAGCTTTGCTCGGTACAACATGATGAAAGAAGGTCTCGTGCTGTATATTCCAGAGATCCTGATTGCCAAAAACTGAGTTTGGAGAATCTTGCATATCCCCAAACATGACAGTTGGTGATGATGAAGATGATGCTGCATCATCCTTGTGGTGGTTTCCAATCTTTGATTGAGGAACGTCCAACACAGGTGGTTGTGAATCCTCATTATATTCCCCTGGCCTGGAATTGTTCCTGTATAAAATTTCCTTAGAAGAACATGGCAGCACACATGTCATCTTAGTTTGATTTGAGTCAACTGTCAATTTTGACATGCCAAAGTTGTTATCGAGAATCACCTCTTCCTCTGCAGCAAGCTGAGTGTTGTAATCTAAAGATTTATCAACTGGATGCAAGCATTGATCATTACGTACATAACCTTCTTCATTGTGTACCTTAAGAGTGTCCATTCTTCCATCAACAGGTCTTAGATAGCCTTGTCTAATCCAATTATCTACCACATCCGATTTAGAAACGACACCAGTAAGCTCATTGGTGTATTCTTTAGGAGACACTTGAGTGACACATTCTGGAGTCTGTGTAGATGTTAGATCAACTATAGGTATATCATTATTGATATGTTCATTCACAAGACCATTTTGCTTCACAAAGGTGTCAGACGGCATCATATGCTGGTGGACAACATCATCTGGATAAAACGGTGGTGCCGTTCTCATGGCCCCAAGCCCATCCCCGGGAGAATGTTTTCCACCTGTTCTACCAATCGTTTCTTGGATAAATGAATTTCTGGGATGATCAAATTCTTCTGGCTTTTGCATTAAAATCCTCCCACCATCAGGCTGAGACTCAAAATTATGAGAAATCCCAGTATTATCAGTACAAGGTGTTACTCTATTAGGACTTTCCAATTTGCTAATGACACTTGGTCTTGTGCTAACCCGTTCTTCAACAACACCTTCCTTCAAGGGTGTTAACCTCTTTGTTGCTTGAGCGTTTACATTGTCCTCCATCGGAAAACTATGGTAATTCGGGTTTGAATCAGGAACTGGACCTGGACTGCCATTGTGCTGATCCTGAACAACAGGATCTGAATGGGCATGAGGCAGCTTTTTCTGACACATAGAACAACCCTCAACTCGGTGGATTTTCTCTTGTATAATTACTTGTTGAGGTAATAACCCTTCAGAGAAAACAACATGCTCTTGTGGAGGAACCTGAACAAAACTACAATTACCCCCAACTATTACAGATGGAACTTGATTCACTGGAACCTGATATGTATTGTAGCTGTGTTCTGCAGGAAGCTGGACAATCCTTATTCCTGATGTATTTTCATCATTGTATTGGTTCAAATGATTACGCTGCGGTTGTATCATCGGTTGTGGTTGGATGACATTTGATCTTATACCAACATGAGAAGAAGGTTGATTCATTGTCATCTGTGCTCCAGAGATGACCTGATGGAATGCTAAACCAGTAGTATTATTATTACTATGAAACTGTTGTTGGGCAAAAGCAGGCCTAGTCTTTCCTAAAAGCTGGGAATTTGGGAACCCCAACTGAGGAGGAAGTTGGACATATTCTGCATGGTTCAAATAAGGTGAAGGTGGTGGAATTTCCATTCCTGATTGGTGCAATTCAAATGGCTGCTGAGAAAAAGTAACAGGCACCGACTTTTCTACCTCAACCTCATTATGAATATATGGAGTGTGAGTTGGATCAGTCTTAGTCACAGGCATGCCAAATGAAGCAGTATTTGAACTTGTGTCTGGAGAAGCAGCCACATTCTCTCTAGGCGATAACACGCAGGACGCCGACTCCCCTTGACCAGCAACGGAACTATCAATATTCTCTATCCCACTCAAATCAGAATTTTGTGTTGAAGCCGCACTTGTAACACTCTCTTTCCTATTGAACCCACCACAAACCACATTCCCATCTACAACACCATTCACAGCATCAAAATATTTCTGACCAGTATCCTGCAAATCCCCGAGCTGCACCGCACCCGAAAAATCAACGTCTGAGACAGGGAACAAAAAAACCCTCAATTTAGCAGAACCATCGGGTGATCTCTCAACCAATTTTCCATACTCCTCCATCATGTTCTCAATATCATCAGGACAAGCAATTGACACCAATGCATCAAGATCCTCCTCAGGAAGCTGATACTTAATAACAACAGGTTGTCCATAAGTATCTACCATCTTTTGCACCAAATCATTGAAACTCACATCTTTCTTAACACTAATTATCCTTGTTTGTCCTCCAACATATCTCAACACTCCATCACTAGGCCTAGGCAAAATCTTCCCACCAAAACTACACAAAAATTTCACTTTCCTACCCAAAACCAAATCGTCCCCAACCTCATCAACCACTCTAGTTCCACCATAAGAAAAACCATTTACAACTACACTTACACCATCATTACAAGCCTTATTATGCAAACCATTATTACTATTATTATTACTATTAGCACCTACCCAATTTCCCAAATTCAAAGCATTATTAGCCACAACACGGTTCCCAAAACTAGACCCATAGTTTAAACCAATAGAAGCAGGATTCACAATAGGGCGAACGCACCATGTTGCTGATGTGGCAGCGGCGGCGGAGACCGACGGCGGGTAGAAATAATCGGTAACTGAATCGGGAGTCGGCGGCGAGGTGACGCTTGCCGGAGAAATGAGCGGCTCCTCCGCCATTATCGGAGCCACATTCAATACGCGCAGATCGTTTGGAACAGAATTTTGATCAAACGCCATTGCTGCAATAAAATAAAATAAAATAAAAACTATTTATTGAAATCACATTGTATTACATAATGTAATGAGGAGGGTTAATAATGGTGGAAAGTGTGATTAAAATTTATAGTAGTGAAATTTGGATAAAATTAAATCAAAAATTGAAATTGAAGATCGAAGTAAGTGATAAATAATGAAGAGAAAAAAGAAAGAAAGAAATAAGAGAGAAGAATGATGATGGTGGAGTCTCGATTTGGAAAGAGGAAAACGTAAACAATTGCTTCTGAATCTCTCATTCTAAAAATAGCGCTTCTTTTTTTCTTTTCTTCCATTTACAGTGCCGCTCTTTCTCTATCAATGACCAATCCAATGAAATCAAATTTATGTTTTTCTTTTTCTTTTGAAAATCAGTTATTAGTTATTTCATATTCTAATTCTAATTTCTAAATAATGCTTCCATCACGAATTATGTCAATGCTATTACACTTGTTTGAAGACAGAATATGAAAGGGCCTATGTTAATATTTCCCGGGTAAGTGATGCGCAGAAAAGGCACCAAAAGAATAGAAAAAAGAGGGAGACTCAGCATATTTGTACCACAATATTACACGTCTTTAAATTCTAGATCAAATTAAGGATCAACTAGTAAAAATGAGTATATTGTAATCTGTATTCATTAATTAATTGTATCGTTCAAATCTAAATAAAAATAAGTTCTTACATATTTATTTATACTATAGACGTGTATAGATATTTTGTGTCCTACACAAAGAAATACATTAAAATTCCTAAATGATTTTTTTGGCAAATAAATTACTAAAATACTATATATATATATATATATATATATATATATATATATACACACGCGCGCCCGAAGAGGATCAAATTACATTTAAATTCAAATAGTTACACTAAGAATTACATCGTGTTCAATTAATATTTTTGAAAATCAACTCTTACATTGAAAATTATTATTATATACATGATATCTATAAATTTTGGCATTAATTATTTAATATGTCATCAAGATACATTAAAATTAATGTTATATATACTTACATCATTGGTGTTGATCTTAACGCATCACGATGATATAGAAAATGATTATCGATTAATGTCAAAATTTAAATTTATGATGTACATGATTTAACTTTCAATCTACCGACCAATTTTAAAATATATTTATCCAATATAATGTTATTGAATGAATGTAATTCTTAGTGTAACTATTTGAGCTTAATTTAATCTCTCATTATACTATATATAATATTACACATTTTGTTTTTATTGACACGCATCATCTTCCACCTATATATATAATATTACTTTTTTTTTTCTATATGAAATGATAAAGAAACTTGCACACAATTGCAAGGTCCTGAGTTGAGCCTTACTGATTATAATATTACATTTATTTTGTTTTTTATTGACACACATCATCTTCCACCTATATATATAATATTGTTTTTTTTTTGTCTACATGAAATAATAAAAAAAACTGACACACAAATGAAATGATAAAGAAACTCGTACACAACTGTAAGGTAATGGGTTTGAAACTGATACATGATATTCAGTATAATAATATCGACATTTGTTAGTTGAGTGAGATCTTACATATTATAATATTACATGTTTAAGATATGAACAATCTAATCTATTTATGTGCATTACGAGCGAAGATCTCTCTATTTCTTAAAATAAATTGTTATCTCCATTAATATGGTTTTAGTGAATAAATTTTTAATTAATGTCACATATTTTGAGAACATGTGTATTTATATCACTTATGTGTATTGAATGATTTGTAATTCAAGCAATCTAAAAATAAACATTGTAACCAACTTAGCTAATCAATCAGTTAATTAGTTGTTAAAAATCAATTAGCATATGTTGTTAGTTAGCCAGATTGACTCGTGTATAAATAGGCTATTTCAATCAATGAAATACTAAACTTTTTCATCATTCTCTTGTATTAAAATTGGCAATTACTGTGAGTGCAAGTTATAATTGTGTGTTAACAATTTTGGTATCAAAGCTATTTGGTTCGATCTAAGAGAAAAAAAGCTCTTTATGGCCTAAAGCAAGCTCATAGAGCTTAGAATAGAATGATTGATTCATTTGTTATGAACATTGACTACCATAAATGCTCTTGATTTGTCTTTATGTTGATATTCCACTGGTGACTGGTAGTAACAAGGAGCAAATTGAAGAATTCAAAGTAGTTGAGAAGAACAAGTTTGAGATGTCAAACCTAGGAAAGTTGACTTGCTTTTTGGTATGTAATTCACTGAAACAGAGGAAGGGCTAATAATGCATCAAAAGAAATATGTTGGCGAGATTTTGAGAAGGTTTAACATGGCTGGTTGCAATTCTGCTACCACACCAATTGAAGTATATGCCAAGTTAGAAAAATGAGTTGAAAACCTGTGGACAACACTCTTTTCAAACATATTGTTGGGTCACTAAGGTATTTGTGCAATAGTATGCCTAACTTATGCTATAGTATTTGAGTTATTAGCAGATTTATTGAGAATCCCAAGCAACCTCACTTGATTGTAGCAAAAATGATTATGAGATATGTTCAAGGAATACTAGAGCACTGAATTTTGGTTTCCAATAGCATGAAATAATGCGATGAAGATATGATTGGATATTCATATTTTGATTGATGTTGAGACAAAAGTGATAGAAGTAGCACATTAGGATATGTCTTCAAGTTCATGAAGTCCTCAATTGCATGAAGTTCAAAGAAACATCCAGTTATTGCTATATCCTCATGTGAGGCACAATACATTGCTGATAGTTATGCAACATGCCAAGCCTTGTGGCTCAAATATTTACTTAGTGAGCTAAAGGTTGAGATATGTACACCAGTTCCATTGATGATTGACAACATTTCAGCCATTAATCTAGCAAAGAATCTTGTGTCTCATGGAAGAAACGAGTATATAAAGATAAGGATCCATTTCTTAAGAGATCAAGTTGGGATGAACAAGTTCAAACAAATATATTATGAGGGACATATTATGAATGGTGAATGTGCAAACACGAGAAAGAGGTTAAATTGTGTTTGACAAAGCTGATAAATTTTTGCTAATTTAATGAAGATTGGTTGGGTTTTATGAATTTCTTAAATAAGAAGCAACCGGGTTAAAAGATAACAAACAATGAAAGCATAAATAATTGGACACATAGATTTATCCTGCTTCACCACTAACTTGGCTACATCTAGTCCCCTTATTCATAAGGTTTTAATCCACTAATTCAAATACCTTGAATTACAAAGCACATGATCCCCCAAGCTAGTCTTTCAAACAGTCTCACAACCTCATACTTTTGAGAAATTAACCACCTTGACCCTACAAGTCAACTCTTCTCCTAACAACCTGACAACTCCAAATTGAAGAAGGAACTAAATCACTATCGGGTTGGATACAAAAGATTGAAACTTTAAGTATCTGCTTCTAATAAAGCTGATAATAATAATAACTCTCATACTCTAAGAAAAAACACTCAGAAAATATTTCTCATTCGAACAAGTGTTTCTTTCTTTGAACTTTAAGATGAATTTGGAATTTTGAGCTTGAGTTTTTCTACTCTTTTTTTATTTCGATTATCTTCTTCTCCAGGCTTGAGTATCTATTTATAGTTAAAGGGCTTCAATTTAGTCCTTATTTAATTCTAAATTGTATCTCCATTCTTAGTTTGGTCAACAATGATCTTATTAAAAAATAATTTCGAACAAGATACTTTTTGATAACATGTTCTTTAGTCAATTCTTTATTTCTGAATCAAATATGAGCAGTTCTTATTGATTGATTATGTTTGTATTTTGTTCAAATTGAATTTGTAAATTCTTCAGATTGAGATTGTTCATATTTTGTTGTAGAAAAATCTTGATCAAATCTTCTTCAAATATTGACCATGTCTTTTTTTCAACTTGGTCAAAGATTTTATTCAATTATAAATCTGAATCAAATCTTATTTTAGATTTTTTTCAATTATAAATTATCTTTCATACAATGTGAAGTCAAATATATTGTTCTCATGAAATACTTTTGTTAGCATCAAAACTCTTAACATAAAACCAACTTGGTTCCAAGAAGTGGTTTCACTTTGACACTTGAATTAAAAAAAAGTATTAGATGACTTGTAATTCAAACAATGTAAAAATAGGTGTTGTAACCAACCTAACCATCAATCAGTTAGTTAGTTGTTAAAAATCAGTTAACTAATGTTGTTAGTTAGCTATATTGACTCATGTATATTTAGACTTTTTCAATCAATAAAATACTAAGCCCTTTCATCAACAATTGGCAATTATTTTGAGTGTAATTTATAATTGTGTGCTATTAATGTGTTTAAAAACTATAGTAATAAAAAAAAATGAAGAGGATAAAAAATAGAGAGAATCTTAATTTATGCATTTCATCTCTAAAGACTAATAGATAATTATGATGATGTTTAACTCATTAACACAAGTACAAAGGGAAATGCTACGAGGAGGACAACAAGTTTACATCTTCAAAGAATCTTTCGAAGAAGTTCCAAATTTTAACATTTAATACGATATTTCATCACTTTACCTCAAAGTGCAATTAAACACAACAAACCATGAATGATAGATAAAGATGTGATAGACAACATTAAAACCCTTGAGAATTACAAGTAATTCAACCACTAATATACAAGGTATTAAAAATTAAACAAACAAAACTATATGTACAACGATAAGTTAAATAAAATATAGCAATCAACAATTGTTGGATTTCTTCGTATGTCACCCATCACCACCGTGAGATACGATTTTAGCCCATATTGAAATAAATCAAACTATGTTTTTTTTTTAATTGTAAACAACTATTATAATAATAATAATAATAATATATGTTGACTCTCTTTATCTATTTCTATTTCAAAAGGATATACACTTTATAGAGTACAAAGAACATTTTTTGGATTGCAAAATGAGATAAGAAAACGATGATTAAAATATTCTAAAATACAAATCACTCTATAGTCGCTTGCAAGAGTATTATGACGAAGACGAAATAATAATAGAGTCGTCATCTGTCAGAGTTTCAGTTACCATTACCAGTCCGTCACTACCTCTGATTCAAAGTACTTTCTTTCAAATTTCAACGCTACGCAAGCAATATCTCAAACATCCCATGCTAACAACGAACAAACAAACAAGGGAGAAGCACCAAAAAAAATAAACACCATAATCATTTTCCACTTTTTACCCTTTTTATATCGTTTTCTTTTTGCTATTTCTTATTCCTTTGTTTTCAGTTGTATTGTATTTGTGAATTGCGATGTCGGTAGTTAAATCCAAAAAATGACGTTATTATTTATCTACAATACGAAGAAAAATAGAGAAATAACAAAAGAAGAAAGGCAATTTTAAAACGTCGCCCGGGATCGGAGTTTTGATCCCGTGGCTGCACCTACATTGCAAATTTTGCAACGCCACAAAAAACTATTTATACAATTCTAGATCTGCGGTTACATTTCAGATCAATTATGAGCGCCGATTTCTGCGGTGGCGACTGCCGCTTTAGCGGAATTCGGCGAAACCGTCGACGGCGGAGAGGCCGGTAATCTCGCCGAGAAACTCCTGAGATCGTTAACGGACTTCTTATCGGCGGCATCGTCCTCGAAATTCAACGCGTAACTGAGTGCGTCGTAGTGAAAATCGGCAGAGTGACGGTGGTGGCGGCGAGCGATCCGTGAGATGAAATTGCAGCACTTCTCCTTTAGGTGAGGGAAATCGTTGGAGCGAGACTTGTTGTGAGTTCGAAGAGAGGAACTTCGAACGATCCTCGGTCTGACGCGGTGGTGAGAGAAACAGCACGATAAACATAGAGAGGATTTGAGTTTGTACTTGAGAGATTGAGGCGATTCGAGAGTGGAATCTTCTTCCGCCATGAACGAAAATTGCAGAAGCTTTTTTGGATTGGAACGGTAGAAGGAGAAAGACGAGAGGGAGAGGGAGAGGAAGAGAAACAGATAGTGTGTAGTTGTAGTAAATAGGTGAGAACGAGAGGAACGAAAGCAGAAATGACGAAAAAGGGCATGAAGGTTGTGGAGGATGGTTACGGAAAAGAAAGGTCCTAATGAAATGGATATTTGGGCGGAAAGGATATAATGTATTCCATTGAAGGGTATTTGCGTCAATTTAATAGTGAAATTGTTCCATTCAGATAGTAAAGTAACGGCTTGCATATGCGTAAGCCTAACGTAGGGTAGAAATGCTTATCAATCCAAACACCCTCCTTCTCACTCCCACTACTTTCCCAGAAGAAAAACAATCTTCACCTTTTTACTATTTTCTACTGATTTTCCTTTTCAACCAAACCACTTTAATTTTTCTTTTCCACAGAAAATTATTCCCCTCGCTGTATTTATTAAAAATTATAAATATGATTATTTAAAAAAATTCAATTATTTGAGTAGGAAGGAAGTATAAATTTACATATAAAATAATTTAAATAAATGATAAAATTAAAAGAAAAAACCACACCAAAATCATGTATTGCTTTTATATGGATGTATAGACTATAATTAATTTAATTTATTATATAATGTCAATCCGTTTTAAATATTAAATTGTTAAAAATATTTGATTATAATTATAATTAATTTTAAACACTTGCAATGTATAAAAATTAATTTTTAATATTATTATGATTATTATTATTTTGACTTATATATTATTATTGGTCATGTATTTTTTAGATAATGTCAAATATTTTTAGTGATAAATATAAAAATTATGAAACAAGTATTGCTACTAATACATAAATAAATATAATTCTTTAAAAATACAGATTGCTACTAATATCATTGATAAATATTAAAAAAATATAAAATAATTCTTTAATATTAATAAATATAAAAAATATTAAATAAATATTTATTATTAAAAATAAAATAATTTTTTTATTTAAAACCTACACAAAACACATATAAAATATCAACGACGTGTTACTCTTACCGTCGCATAAGTTTCTTGCTAAGTTGCTAGTTATTATTTAAAGTCAAAACTTATTTTAGGTCAAACATAATTTCGATTTTAAAGGCATCTTTTGCACATGGTTCACACAATTTAAGATTAATTAATTGAATAAAAAAGTTACACTCGTGTGATCCATGTAGAAAATTATTCCATGGTTTATCAGAAGTATGTAAATCTGTTTGGTTTTATGTGTTTATATATTTTGTTTAATTTTAGTTTTATTTCTTTATTTTAATAATTTTTAAATTTTGATATTTCTATTTTTCAATCAACAATTTTAATCTTTTAATTTTATCAACTTCTAAAATTAGAGTTATCTTTTATCATTTATGTTCACGTGACACTTTAAATATGTGGTGACATTTATCAATTTAATAAAATGATTGTTTCCGTGAGATAAAAATAATTAAATAAATCTTATTATATTATAATTATTATATATATTATTTAAATAACTGTTATTAATTAATTTAAATACATAATCATTTCTCAAAACAAAATATGTCCCTAAAAATAAATCCAAATAGAAAGAGGGAAAAAAAACGCAAAACAAGGGGAAAAAAAAGGATGAAAGATAGCATGCAAACTATGTGTGTATTTTCTGGTTGGAATCTCTTTACGGATTTCCGTATGTTTTTTCAGCACAAGCCACATTCTCTATTTTATGCGCCGACTTGCTTGTAGTTTGCAATGAGCCATCCACTTACTCTGCCTCTTGTTTGGACCAATTTGTGAGCAATTTTTTTTAATACTAGCCATAGCACACTAATGTTGGGGCATGTTTCAAGAACCTTCATTTTTATTTATTTATTTTTTAAAAAAATTTACTATATTTATTTATTTTATTTTTCCTTTTTCAGAAACAGGAACAGTATACTTACTATTTTTAAAGAAAATTAATTGAAATTTCCATTTTATATTTCTTAATATTCTGTGAAATTTTTATTTTCGTATATAAGTATCCTATGTTATATTTACTGCTTTTATTGGTTTTATTATTTGTTTTCTGGTATTTTTTATTGGTTTTGACTGATTTCTCTGGTTTTTTTGTTTTTATAAGTTATTTTCTGTTATTTTATTGATTTTTCTCCTGATTTTAAATTTTTTTAAATGTTATTTATTTTGTAAAATTATTATAAATATAATTCAACGGTCAAAATTTCTTGAACTTTTGTCAAAAATATTAGTGCCTAATCAAACTCAAATATGTTATTATTATTATTGAGATTTTTCACGATATATTCAACAATTTGATATGTACTAGTATATTTGATATTAAAATTAATACATAAATGAGTATTTCTTTTTTTAAAAAAATATCATTTAAAAAATTATAATAACTAAATATTATTTACCAAAAGTGTAAATGAAATAAAATTTATTTATTTTCTTTTGAATTTTATTATTCATAATTGTGAACATTAAATATTGTTTATGATAGAATGTAAAAAATTAGTAAAATATTGCTTATAAACAATCAAATGGTGTTTTTTTTGTTATGAAATAATATTTTTTAAAATACAAAAGTCGACAAATAACTATTTGATTCATCAAAATAATCGTTAATTTATTGATTTAGAAAGTAATGTGTTAAAAACCCTTTAATTTATGAAAGTACAATTGAAATTCCAAGTATTATTGTTATTATTATTATTATTAAATGTGCAGCCTTTATTTATCTACGAGGTTGAGTATAGTAGAATTGGTTGGACTCTCATCACATAATAAATTCGAGTTTAAATTTTCGCTGAAAGAGCTGAATAGATACTCACATATAGTGTTTAACAACCCACATTATTCACTCATAAATACTTCTTCGAGTGTAATTCATCTGTGCCAAATACGAGTTATTATTCACTCATAAAAATATTTATCATTTTATAAAATTCTATATTTTGTTATGTAAATATCAAAAATAATAAACATATGTACATAAGGGATTTAGATGTAACAAAAGTTCTCACAATACATGAACACAATTAGTTGTTAACATGGCAAAAATATATTTTTGTGATAAAATATTTATATTTTAGTAACATTTTAATAAACTCACAAATGGCAATATGAGTCAAATTCTAAATTTAAAATAAATATATTTCAATTAATTTATAAAAGATTGAGTTAATCATATATAAATTTTAATATATTTTGCATAATTTTTAGTATAATATTAATATTTGCAGTGATTTTAATATATATATATATATATATATTTGTAGAATAAAAATAAATTGTTAAATAATTAAGAAACTAAAAAATTGTGTGTATTAATATTTGTTATAATTTGTGGAACATGGTGTAGTGCAAATGACTCAATGAGATATATTTAAATAACTTGCAAATGTTCTCTCAATGATGTTAATGTACAGTAATCAAATTATACTATTATAATTATACAATTAAACTTAAATATAAATAAACAATAACATTTAAATATGAAAAATGAGAAAATGAGAAAGGCAACTTTAAAAACTAGTTTTATACTAAGTTTAATGAAAATTCAATAGTTGCTGCTTCCTAATTATTTTTAAAATGCAAAGTAGACTTATTTAAAAATATGAAGAATTTTTATATCGATGTAAAAGTAATTTATACCAACAATAGATCTCTATTAATTAAACTCAAAAAATTCGAATGGAAATTAACGATTAACATGATTCCTCAAAAAAAAAAAAAAAACATCATTCTTTTGTAGGAAGTCTTTTACGCATTTCTTGTTTATCACCCGTCACCACTTGCTAAGGAAAAGGACCGTTTTGCTGTCAAATAAAAGGAAAAGGACCATTCACCATTACCCAATACGAACAAGAATGGTGATGTTTAATAATATAGGCCTTAAAAGATTAATGACAACCAATCTTCATCTTTTCAACAACAATGCCAATAATTTTTTTATAATTTAGGTAGATATAATTCAATTTTACAAAAATCTATTTATTAAGTGAGACACTTCTCACTTATATATTAACATAATTTTAAAAATTATATTTTATAATTTTTATTTAATTTAAAACTTTAACACATATCTTTCAATTAGTGTGTTAATTTAAAACTTTAACTATTCCTTCTCTCTCACTGAAAATTTGAGGTTGATAGCTGCCATTTCCAATATTGAGTGTTCACTCGTCGGAAGACAGGAATGACAATGTCTTAATGGATTTTTCTGCATATTTCACGCTGTCTTGATGGATTTTTAATAAAATTTTTGTAACATGATAATGATAAAAGATGACACTAGTTCAAAATTAAATTTAATAGTCACTCTGCTCTGCTCCTAGACTTTAGTTGTACTCTGATGGTTTTACTAATAACAACGAAAGAGTTACATTTATGATATAAATGTTTAAATTTCAATATTTGATGCTAATATTTCATTTATCATTTTCTCTAATATATATATATATATACTAACTACCGATTAAAAAATACATACGGATAAAATCCATGAAGTTGTCAATGTCTCTACGACAGATCTCTATTGACAAATATCAATTGTTTTGAATCTATTTCTCTTGTCCTCTTGTCTCTCAAGTTTCAAGTAAATTATGATTGTGGGTTCCATTTTATTCCTTAATTTCAAGTACTTGATCTTGTATCTTGCTTATAAGATTTCATTGGATTGAAATCCATTTTTAATACAGATTAAAGCCAAAGGGATTTTGATCACAAACAGTATTCAACTCTTTATTTTAAGCTCAATGCGTTGGCTTTTGGTTAGCGTGAGTTGCACCTAGCTTTTGGCTTTGTTTGGTAAAAGTAAAATTTAGTTGAAAAACTAATGATAATATTCCTACGTACTACTACTCAAATTTTTCTAATTTGATACATGAACATGATGATGTCGATTTATGCCTAAACATAAATCTCATGATAATATTCCTTATGCTACTACTCTCAAGATAGTACTAGTGATACATTGTGATCTATGATTATCTTGTCCGTAAGTCAAGTAGAGTTTTAAGCATCGTCCAAACTTTTTAATATATCTTTGTTGCAAAATTGTGAATTTGCATTATTATGTTGATCATCCCATCCTATCTAGAGCGTCAAATAAACCACAAACTCTAAAGATAACTCTTTCTAGGCCCTGGCCAATTTTTTTTTTGTCAGTTGAGAATTTTTTGGAAATATTATTTTTTTCATCATATGTATTTTTTTTAAAAATTCTATTATATTTTTTATTTTTTTAAAACAAAAAAATTCTGAATTTTGTTTTTCCTAATTCATTTTATCTAAAAAAAATGGATATATAAGACGAGTCAATTTAAGATTTTTGAGCTTCTATTCTAGGAGCTTTTTTTAAAAAAAATATTCAAAACGTCCCTCTACGTTTTTTATATTTTATTGGAAGTTAATTTCTAATAATGTAATTTTACTAGAATAATTTTACTAATTTGATAGAATAAATTGATTGAATATATTACTAGAACTCAACTTCTAATAATATATTTATCATATTGTAAACAAAAAAATTATCGATGAATAGTTCACTAAAGTTTTTTTTTGTCCCCTTAACATGTAGGTTAGGTCTAAATTTATTCCCTTAATAAAACTAATAAAATTGACAGCTTTATTCCTATCCAAGATACTCTTTAATTTTAATTTTTTTTAATCGATATTCTTTGCATAATTATTTATCTTATTTACATATTTCTAAATTATACAAACATTTCATAATGTCTCTTTCTTCTCTTCCTAAACCTAGAACTTATAAAACATGCTATTAGGTTGATATGATTATTTGAAACAAGTCATGGATAAAGAAATTATAACTGTTGTGTGCATAAGAAAACTATTTACTGGTATCAGTGATAAACCTCCTACGGAAGTAACAGCAATTCTCCACATGTGAAATAAATAAAATATTTATATAGCACTTTAAGTTAATGGGAGCTGGGTTAAAGTACTTGTATGTGTATCCTCACCTATTTTGACTTTAAAAATATAATAATGTTTATCAAAATATGAAATATATTATAGGCTAAATAGTAGTCTCGTAATTTAATTTCAGTTAACGTTTTAGTTCTTTATTTTTTTTCTCCGATTTGGTCATTTATTTTAATTTTAAGTAACAATTTGATTTTTTATGTTTTAAAATGTCAACAATATTATCTTTTTTTTTTTTACAAAAATTCATCAATTTTTTCAACCAAAACCCATAAAATTAATTACATTATTTAATATAATACAAATTTTATCAAATTCACTCAAATCTTCAAATAAACTCATATTTTTATTCTTTATTTGATGTTGTTATAGATGGAAATATGAGCTTATTTGAATATTTGAGTTTCGAATTTGATAAAATTTGTATTATATTAAAGAATATAATTAATTTTATGGGTTTTTGATGAATTTTTTGAATTTTTGTAAAAAAAATGATAACATTGTTGACATTTTAAAACATAAAAGATCAAATTGTCACTTAAAATTAAAATAAATGACCAAATCAGAAAAAAATAAAAATAAAAGACGAAAACGTTAACTGAAATTAAGTTAAGGGATCACATGTGCTATTTAGCTTATATTATAATATATATTTCTATAATATGTAGTTATATTTGAGAACAATTTTTGTAATTATTATTTAGTTTATGTATAATTATAATTATACAGATAAGAAACCACTTATTTAATAAAAAATGTCGTTTGGGGAGTTCGGATACATGAGAGCAACACTGGATCAATTGCTTCAAGATCATTATAGACTTTGACAGTCTATTTCTACTCAAAACTTTAAAATATTAAATATATAAATCAACACTTTTGTATATTCAACATTTATTTCATTTATAATTAATGTATATTTTTTAAATTAATTTTATCAGTGGATAGTACAAAATTCACCGGAAACCTAACTTGCAGATACTCATACAATGTATTTTGCCTAGTGTTAGAAGTACCTTTAGTAAGTGAGGGGTGTTGATAATTTAGCCCAATAACCGAGGTTTGGTTGGCCCTAATTTTCATGGAGACCTGATTCGAGATTGGGCCTAATTTTTTTCTTCATATATCTTAAACTCAAATCTTCCTTCCATCTACAGAGATTTGTTAATACTTTTCGAAGAAAAAGAAGATTTGTTAATGTAAATTTATCGAACATTATGAAACACTGTAACGATGGTATCATGTTCATGAGTAATAAATTTGGATTATAGTCCTATAATCCTATAAAAATACTATGTACTATCACTCTATTTATATGTAAGACATTTTGATCAAATTATATGAATTTAAAAAAGTTAATAGTAGGATTAATTGTTAATAATTATTTTTTTTACACGTTTGTTCTTCAAGGTAGAGTTAATCAATATTTTTATTATTGATTGTAGAAAAATATCTAAATTAATTAGGAATATTTTAATAAATAAAAAGTAATTAACGTAGTTGATAATTTAAATAGAGTCTTATGAAAAAGAAAAAATAAAATTTTCAAATAGATTTCATATTATAAGGACAAATGTAGTATATATTTGAATTATAGTATTGTAATAACCCAAAAATACGACCAATATTTGAATTATAGTCTAAATATTGGTGTAGTCATTATTATTATTATTATTATTATTATTAATGTAAAGTAAAAAATAATAAATTAAAAATAATATGTTTAATAGATTTTTATTAAACATAAAATTAATATTAATTATTTGTTAATTATTATATTTTTTTCATTGATTCAAGTTTGAACTCGTGTTCTTTTTATTCTTTAGTTTAACTCAGTTAAATTACCTACTTACCTTACATTATTAATTAGAAGTGCAATAAAAATTAAATGTTAGTTTGTATTAAATATCTTTTTCAGCACATTTTTTTCACCTAAAAGGTTTGGACGGAGTAATAAATATTTGTATTGACCAAATTTTATGCAAATTTAGAATTGACACGCCAAATAGACGTGTCCTTCTATATTAGTGGGGTAGATGATAAACTTTAAATAATCCGAAAGTTTTACGATGTTGCCACCTTCCTTCCTCGAACCTTCCACACATGTCATTTTCTTCCTCTTGTCATAATATATTCTGAATCTAAAGACAAGATTATTCTTTGTCAATTGATTTGCTTACAAGAATTATACATATAAACTATCTTAAGACAGTGTTTGTGGCTCTAAACTAAAAAAAAATGCTTCCAGGAGTTGAATGTGCTCGAAAGAGAAGGTTGCATCATAGCAGAGGAGGTCGTGATTCCACAATAACACCCTCACTCGGTTTATATACAAGAAACCTCCAACCCAAAGCCTCTTCACCCTCTTTAATGGTTAGTTTGGTACTCTTAATTATATACTCTCTTGGTCCCTAATTAAAGTTGATTTCACTTTCAAATGCATTTATTTATTTATTTTAATAGACTTTTACACAAATTCGTGTATTTTGAAAGATTAATTTTATATTTTGATATTTAAAAAAAATAAAAAGAATAATATGATATTATATGTTTATTTATCATTTAAAAAAAATATATATATCAAAATTTTGCCTTTAAAAATATATCTTTAGATGATTTTCATGGTTAAAAAAAATAACTAACGGAAAGCATGTAAGTTTTGAAATTTATGGTTAGATTTATTGTTTGAATATAATTAAACAGGAAAGAAGAGTGTTAAAGGTGAAAGAGTCATTCTCAGATGAGAATTTGGGAGGATCGGCAAGAGAAGCCAAACGGAGATTAGATGAGAAGTTGACAGCAAGTATGAAGCCAGAAAGAACAAGTCTTATTTGTGGTTTATTGCAGCAACTAATAATACCTTAGTGAACCCAAATAGGGGAATCCCTCATACATAAATTGCTCTTTTCTCTCTGTTTATAATATTCAGAGAAATGTTATGTAATACTTTTTTTTGTACATATGTTATATAATGTTTTATAAGTGAGTAGTATCTCGTTTATAAAAATAACTTTATCAAATTGACCGATAATGAATATAAATGATTTTATTTATACATACCAGCAATAAATTCGTCATGTCTAAGTGTAATGCGACATTGTTATTTTAAAAAAATATTTATTAATGTCGAATATTTGTCTTATATTTTTATATGTATTAATAAAAAATATTTGTCTCACGATTTTTTATGTATTTCACTTATAAATATTTATTTCATGTTTTATGCGTCATTTATAAATAATTATGATATATTTTGTTAATATTTGTCAACGGCTAATATTTATCGTGTTTCTCTATGTATCAACACTTCAACGGTAATATTTTTTTGTAATTTTTTATATTTATTTACGATTAACATATATTTATCCCGTATTTTTTTACATGTATGATTATAATTATTTATCTCTTGTTATTTTAATATTTTTCATTTGTTTTTATTATATATCAGTCACAAATATTTATTCTAAAATTTTTATATTTATTTATCACCAAAAAATATTTGTCTCATGTTTTTACGCAATATTTATAAATATTTATCCATCATTTTGTTAATATTTATTAATGATAAATATTTAGTGCAGTTTATATTTTTACAAATATGTCCTTTACAATTTTTTTTAAAAGAGATAATAACTTCTAAAAGTCACTTCATTTTCCCAATTCTTAACTCCTAAAAGTCACTATTTTTTCCTTAAAAAAACACTCTTTTTTTGGACAAATAACAACTACTTTATTTAGTGAATAAAAAATATCATTTTTATCTCATATTCTTATGATGGTTAAAAATAATGAAGGTATTAATGATTTTTTAGTAGTGTTTTATTTTTTTATATTGATAGTTGATGAAAAATATTTATTCAATATTTTTTATATTTATTCTCATGTTTTTTTTTAATATTTATCAATAATAAATATTTATCTCGTATGTTTTTATATATTATAACTAGTGTTTAATATTTTCCTATAATTTTTTATATTTGTGATTAACAAATATTTATCTCGTGTTTTTTAT
>JBBPBO010001985.1:6362715-6458785 GCA_037974295.1 Cicer cuneatum
AAAGAAAAAAAAAAAAAAAAAAGTCTGAGAGGTGAAAGAGAGAGAAAATAGAGAGAAGAGATTATAAGAGGAAGTGATGAAGAAGATGTTGTTGGTGATGCCTTTTGCTGTTGCTTGCTTGATGAATGAATTGAGTGATGAAATGATGACAATGGAAAGCTGACCAACTTTGAATTTTACTTTTTATTCATATACTCAATTATTTCCCAATTTTTCTTTTTTAAGAAAAATTATTTCTTTCTCTTGTCTATGTTTTTTTGTTTCTCAGATAAAAAAATTGATTTTAATATGTTTAAATATTATTTATTTTATAATTAAATTTTTATTTAAAGTTTCAATTTGTAATTTTTTATTTTAAATAATTTTTATATTATTTAATTTATTTTTACATAAATATATTTAAATATATAATACTTAATTTATATATATTCAAATACTGAATTAAATATATATATATTATATAATTTAATTCATATATATTATTAGTGAAATAAATTTTTATACCATCAATTAATTGTAGTTGTTACATTATTTTATAGGATTTAATTTATATTTACGGATGAAGAAATTTTTTTATATTGAAACCTTTTATCAATTAAACTTTATTTTATATTTAATTTATTTTCAATTAAAATTAATTTTCAAAAATCATTTTTTTTTTTGCACAACTTAACACACTTAATTTTTCTTGAGTATTTAAAATTATTTTTTACGTTTTTCATCTATGATAAAAGGATGAGTTAATACTTTTTATTATTAATCTTTTAAATTCATTGAATTGTTTTCTTATCTTTTATTTAACTAGATATGAATGAAACGTGTACCCGAAAAAGATATTAATGAAGTGGAAATGAAAGGAAAGTACCTGTCAAAAATAAATAAAAGCAAAGTAAGAATATTAATATAACATACAAAATATATACTATTATATTGTTTCCATTTAATTTTTTTTAACTAGTTTTCTTTTTCATTCTTTTTGAATAAAAAAATATTGTCACCAAATATATATAATAGCTGCAAAACACTTTTTAATGTTGAAAGGCAAATTTAAGTCTGAAATATATATATATATATATATATATATATATATATATATATATATATATATATATATATATATATATATATTGTAGGAGTTTGTAATGATCTTGCCAACTAGGACAAGCCCAAGGAAGTATGGGTCAGCCACAAGACCCACGACCAAGGAAATGGGACAACAAGGCAAATATCAGAGGGCGTAAAAGTGTGATGTCATAATTCTCTTCTCTATTTGTATTTTTCTTCTCTATATTCTCTCTAATTATTCTTTATGCATTATACTCATTATAGCTTATACACTATACTAGAAATGCGATTTATCTTACTTCACTAATTCAATAAAAAACTCTTTGAGATTCACTTTATTTTTAGATCCATTACAGGGTTTCACGGTTAAACTATTTTGAAGAAAAAAATTGAATTAAATAATAGTAAGCTATTGAATTAATAAAATATATTTTGTCTTTATATGTTATGATTCAAACAATTGAACATTACCTAACTGTGTTAAAAAATATAAAGTTTTCGTTTTTAACCAAAAAAATGATACAATCTATCAATTCAAAAAAAAAAATACAGTTAATTTTATTGGTTTCCATTCTATCAATTCAAAGGTAGTTTAAAGTATGAACGAAAGTTTACTTAGTTGGTGTTTAATAAAAATAAATAAATAAAAAGTTTATACTTAATTGGTGAGAATCCGGTTTATATTTTATACAAAAAAATATAAAAGTGCGGATTTAAAGTTTGTTGCCTACAATCATTAAGTTTTGAGTTTTTTTATTATAGGTTTTTCCCAACTTTATTAATCTCTTTATCACACAACTCATTAGACCATTTTTTAATAAAAAAATAGTAAACTAAGATTATTGTTGAAATGATCCTTACTTTTTTTTATTGGTAAGATCCTTACTCAAAAATGATAATTAAATTATTTTTATTTATTTTATATAATGAATATATATCATTTGGTTCATTTTAACATTTTCCATTTCTTTTAAAAGTATTGGTATTTTCTTTTTGTTATTTGTTTTATTTTCTTATATTTTTTATATTTACGTGAACGGGTAGATTTAAAAATATCTGTTATATTATATAATAACTTATATGAATATAAAGAAGGATTTTCCTCTAAAAAAATAAAAAAAAATCATTTTCTAATTAAATTGATTAATATAAAATTATATTCTAATCAATAATTTTTATTTCAAAAAAATTATTCATCAATAAACTATACAAGATGCACCAAAAACAAGTAAGAAGAAATACATCAAAAGTACACAAACACGCTAGTAAATATTAAAAAGTTAAATATTAATTAATATTTGTGTGACTTTTGAATTTTGATGAGCAAAGTCACAATTATCAACTACTTTTTTTTTTCTTTCCCTCAAAAAAACTACTTTTTCTTGATTTCTAATTATTATTTTGTTTATATTAAAACAATCGAAGTAATCATTTTGTATAAGACACTGACAAGATATATATGTCTACGCATAAATCGTACAACTTGATTATTATATCCAGACAAATAATATATGATACAAATATTTAAAAGCTTATTATCAATAATTATTAATGTATATGTAAAAGTATTGAAATGTATTTTTTTTCTTTACGTTTTCACTAAAATATACATATGTTTATATTATTTTTCTATCTTGAAAAAAAATCTTAAATTAATAAGTATTCATATAGATATTAGTATATATAAAAAAATCAAATGTATTCATAAATAATAAGACTGTTAACTATAAATAAAAAATCTAAAATAATTTCACTTGAAAAATTAAATTTTATCTATTAGAAGTGAATTTGACCTGACTATTAAAACAATTTCATTCAATATAAAAGAAAAGAAACAACATAATTTAATATAGGGGAAGAAGATAAATAACTTGGAGAGATTTTAAAATAATAAGTATATGTTTAGGTGAGAAAGAAAAAAATGGTGAATTTTAATTGAAAAAAAGTGTAAAATTAAAATGATAGAATATTAAATCCAAAATAAATTTTTTTATTCTCTCCTCTCAAAATCCTTCAAGAGAGGCGCTAAAACTCACTTAAAATATATTTATATTTATAGTTTGTCTTTTAAAAGTTTCTTAAACTTAAAATTTTGTCCTATTTTTAGTGTTGGAGGAAGTGGCACTACTTGTCCTTTAAAATTTTGCAAAGTCTCTTAAAAAATGGATGGTAAGAAATTGTTGCATGTCAATACACAACGAGTAAATACCTAACTAGAACAACCGACATATGTTGAGTGCATACAAAATTAAGGGAACAATGGGGTGGTGGAAAATAAAGATGACTTTGGATGTAGTGTAGGAAGTTTGTAGAACGTATTATTGATGTTAAATTTTCATAGTTTAATAATTACTATTTTAATAATATTATTAAAGAGTAAAACAAAGTTAATGATCAACAAAGTAAAAATTAATGGAATTGCTTAAATTTTATGTGACTTTTGGATACTCACATAAAAAAAGTTAAGCAACTTTAATTAATTGTATATATTGGACTTGTTCTGAAGAGGAATTTTTATATCTCTTTCCCTTTTAAATCTCCAAGAAAACAAACCTTTATATTGAATTTTAAAATAAAGTTGATGCCACTAAAACAAAGTTGATGTGAGTATTAGTGGAAAAAGATTGTGAAATTTAAACTAAAGTGATGTGGTGAAAAAGACCACGTGAAACGACAAAAGTGAATATAAAAATAAAATTTGTGTAATAGATAATCTTTGTTTAAAAAATTTGTAATTAGTGTCATTATTTCAAATAGATATATAGTAAGACATTTAATATAATAATATTAGAGTTGAACTAAAACTTAAGTTTTATTTACAGTAGTTTTAATACTAATTTCTCTTACATGTTAAACACTTTTAAATTATATTATAAAAAAATAAAATATAAATTTTAACTTTTTGAATATCACTTCAAACTCATATATATGAATATACAATGAATCAATAGTAATTCTTATCTTAACTGAGTTTCTAGACGCTTGACATGAATGTTAGGTATCCAACTACTAATTTGTGTTTTGACCGATAGATAGTTAAAGTTTGAAAGAGTTTTTCTCCTGTCCTCTACAAATAGCAATTGTTTTGATTCACAAATTATATTTCCACAAGATAAATGCTAGTGCGGTTCATAGGCTGAGAAACAGAGAGAAAGCTACTATTATAAGAACTATGCACAATCCACCTCCACCAAGAGGCCCAGGCCCTCATCACCACCCTGGGCCACCGAGTCCACATCCTGGACATGCTCGTCATCCGCATGGCCCGCCAGCAGGCCCAGCACCTCCACCTGGTGGTCCTCCTGGTGCTGGGCCACATGGCCACCCTCCAAACCACCGCTGATTAATTATATGCATATGCTTATGGGCTTGGTGGGCCAATCTTATATGGCGGATAATAATAACTTTGCTTGATCTATATGGGGGTGTATTGTTGAATTCAGCTGCCTATAGTGTGGTTATCATGCTTTTTGTGGTGTGTATGTAAACTGCTAGAACAATAAATCGAAAGATAAATGTTTTCTTTTGTTTTTTTAATTAAAAAAAGTTTACATATGTTGAATTTTGGGAGTTCGGTATTAGAGTTAAGGCATGCCTCAAGCTTCAATGAATTTATGTATTTCTTTTAATAAAAGATAAATATTTTTTATCGGTTACATTCAATTTACGTATATACTTTTTTTTTATATAATTACGTATATGTTTCGAACTCTTTAGCTTTAACCTCTGAAAGTTCGCGTTAAAATTGTGAAAAAAAACAAAATTTGCGTTCGAATTGCAAAGCAAAGTATGGAATTAAGTTTGTTTGTTTGTTTTTTTTTTTTTTTTTTATGAAAACGGGACGAATTATAATTATGACTTTTAACTTTTAGAAACTAGTTCATGTATCTGCGTTTCCGGCATGAGCTAGCTAAGCACATATTCTTCACAAGTCACAACCAGTCAAGCATAGTCAAAGTTTCGACCTAACAGGCAGTCTAGTCCTCACAAATAGTCACCTTACCATCCAACGTACATACATATTCCCCTACTACCTTATACAAATAACAGTATTACAATTAATTTAAAAAAAACAATTTATATATTACATTAATTATGTGTGTTACTTATTGTTCTCCACATTGTCTTCATTTATTTATCTTTTAGATAGTACTCATTTATTTTATTATTCATCAAAAAAATTAAGATGATTGGTGTCGGAGAAAAGAAAATAACACAAACCGGAGGTTTGGAGTTCGATTTTTAAAAAAATCTTCAATTAAAATTAACTTGTTCAAAATTACTTGCTCATATTTTTCCTTTGTTTTGGAGAAAAGTTTTGGAATTCAGTTAACACGGTTAAAAATCATCTTCAAAATATTGTAGTTGAATTGAATCAGTCAAAGACTTCTAGAGGGGTCAATACTACAAGTCAAAAATATAGTTAGTTATGTCACTTGACCATCCCAAAGTCAAAACACCTTAAAAACTCTTCTACTACTAAGTCTCTAATATTAAACCTCCAATTAAAATAATTTTTTTTAGATTCTTGTCAATTATTTCATTATTTTTTGTGTAGTTAAGTGATAGAGCTCAAAGGCCCAATATTTTGTTAGTTGAGATTTTTTCTTGAAAACTTTTTGAAATTTATTTTTCTCGAAAAATATATATTTTTTTTAAAGATTTTGTAAGAAAAATTAAAAAATTATTTTTCTCGAATAAAAAAAATTGAAGAAATATAAAAAAATATATCTAAATTTAAAAAAAAAATGAAAAAGTGGACCCATAGGCTGCACTAAATCTATAAAATTTTAAGGTTTTGTTTTTTTTTTACTTTTTAACTATGAAATTTGTTGATCCCTTCAACATGTGAATTGGAACCAATAATCAGTGAACTTGTAAAATTGACGGACATACCTAAACGCCTAAAGCTCGACGTCAATAAATATGAGCTGTGCTTGTGGTTGGTTGGTTGATTTGGCATCAATATTGTAAATTTGTGTATGCTTTTATTCTAATACTCTTGCAACATAATTGTGGGCAATTTTCTCAAGCCTCCAAGTAGTTCAATCCCAACCCTTACAACATGTATTAATTAAATTTGATTATAAAGTGGCAATTGAAATGATTAATTGCAGCCATGCAAATATATCTTATCTGCAATATATATTTGCAGACTCTTTCGTATTCTTAAGGGTTCGGCATATAACTTCAAAGTCAATCATATTGTCCGTGACGCCAACAAATGTGTTAACTTTCTGACACATCAAATCCATAATACTTCTTTCAATTCATTTTAATTTAATTAACCAAATTGTTATACTATTTTCTGAACCAAACTTTTGTTTTTAATCAAACTGTTTTTTTTTTAATTATTCAAGTCCACAGTTTAAGGATGATTCTAAATCCTTATTGTTATATTTTTACTAATTGACAAACGAGTATAGATATTCTCATATTTTTTATAAAAAAATCCTTATTGTTATATTATTGTGTATAAATATCCCATTATTATGTTTATATTAAGAAAATTTACCTTATACATTAGCTTGTACTTTTACTTTTACATTTTCCATAAACTACCTATTTTATATATTTATTATTATTTTTTAACAAAAACAACAAAATAATTGTCCTATCTCTATCATCTTCAATTACATTATAGAAAACTTTAAATTTAAATTTTTTAAAATATAAGTGTGTACCGGAAAATTAATGTAAGTTTATTAAAAGAATAAGCAGTTCCAAAAATTTGAGCTTATGTTTTTCAATTTTTTTTGTGTTTTTGAAAAACTCAAAACAAACATCAGTGTTTTGAAAAAGTAAACACCAAAACACATTTTCTATATTACTTTAACAATGTTTATGAAAAAGAAAACACCAAAGTAAACATTTGTGTAAAAAAAAAAACTTAAAATAAATTTTACGGGATACAGTACTTTAACGATGTTTATATTTTGAATTTTTTATAATGTGCCGAGTTTTTTTCTTTCGAGTTTTTTGGTTTTTATTTTGTTTTTGTTTTTGAAAAAAAATGATTATATATTTCAAAAAATTTAATTCAAATTTTACAGAATATAAATCTATTACAAAATATTTAGAATCTAATTTTTTCTAAATGTTGTTTTATTTTAAAAAATTTAAATTTACATTTTTTCAAAAATATTTATATTTCGAAAAACTTAAATTATATTTTCGGATATAGTGTAAACTTTAACAATTTGTATTTTTTAAATAAATTAATGTAGCGTGAAACTTTCATAAAAAATTTGTAGGTTTTTAATTTTTTTTGGGAGAGATGACTATTTTTTAGTTTTTTATTTTATTTAAAAATAGTAGTAAAATGGAGTGTTTCCATTAAAATGTATTGAAAATATGGACGAGGTCCATTTATTAAATAGGGCCTAGCCCATTTAACTGTAAATCTCGTCTTCCCTCTCTGCTGTTTCTCTCTTTTCTTACCCTAAAACCCCTCTCTGCTCCAAACACCACCACCTCTCTCTTCTCCGGTGCCACTCTCTCTTTCAAACATGGATGACAGCTTATATGATGAATTCGGTAACTACATTGGACCCGAAATCGAGTCCGACCAAGACTCCGACAGAGATGAAGATGACGACGACGACGACGAACCCAACGAACAACACGACACAGCCGCCGACTCCGACGGCGAAGCTGCCACTAATGGATGGCTAACAACCGGCTCCACCGACGTAGACATGCTAGACAACCAAGTAGTCCTAGCTGAAGACAAAAAGTACTACCCAACCGCCGAAGAAGTTTATGGTGACGACGTTGAAACCCTAGTTATGGACGAAGACGAACAGCCACTAGAACAACCAATTATCAAACCAGTTAAGAACAAGAAGTTCGAAGTTGGTGTTAAAGACTCTTCAACCTACGTTTCAACACAGTTCATGCTAGGGTTAATGTCGAATCCTTCGTTGGCGAGAAATGTAGCGTTGGTTGGTCATTTGCAACATGGGAAGACTGTGTTTATGGATATGCTTGTTGAACAGACTCATCATATGTCAACTTTTGATTCTCAGAGTGAGAAACATACAAGGTATACTGATACTAGAATTGATGAACAAGAGAGGAAGATATCTATTAAAACTGTTCCAATGTCGCTTGTTTTAGAAGATAGTAATTCCAAATCTTATTTGTGCAATATTATGGATGCGCCTGGTCATGTTAATTTTTCTGATGAAATGACGGCGGCGTTGAGGCTTGCAGATGGCGCTGTTTTGGTCGTTGATGCTGCTGAAGGAGTCATGGTAACTATTTTCTTTGCTTTTTAGTACTATTTATTAGCTAATTAGTCACCAGATACACGAACTTTTCAAATATCGTGTTTTCTTTTAATTCGTTCTTGGGGGAGTAGCTCTTATAATTGATGTTTAGGCTTTTGGGCATTGGTCAATTCTGATTGATAAGTTAATTGTTGTTATGTATGATCTCTATGTAGCAATGACACTTAGAATTTAAAGGATTAAAGGAGTGTGTTACACACATGTTAGTATCCCAAACCGACATATGTATATTACATTTACTAACTTGTATTTTCTTAAATGATTACAATTGTTTGGGTCATAAATTATTATCAGTGTTGTGTCTGTGTTGTTAGTGTTTCATAGGGTCTATAAATTGTTCGTTGCATTTCACAAAGCTAAAACTACGACCTATCTGTTAGATAATGAGGCTAATTACTATGATATAAATAACTGTATGACACTGTTGAGTTTTTAGTTTCTTGCGATTTGTAGGTCAACACTGAGAGGGCTATACGCCATGCAATTCAGGAGCGACTGCCTATTGTTGTTGTAATGAATAAGGTAAACATATTTTTATGTCGATATGAGTGGTGGCTTTTTAGTCTTAGTCTTCTCTATTCTCCTATTTTATCCTCAGATATCAACTTTTTCTTTTTAGGTCGACAGGCTCATAACTGAACTTAAACTACCTCCAAAAGATGCTTACCATAAATTGAGGCACACTTTGGAAGTCATTAATAACCACATATCTGCTGCCTCCTCAGTTGCCGGTGATGTCCAAATTATAGACCCTGTTGCTGGAAATGTTTGTTTTGCAAGTGGCAGCGCTGGATGGTCATTTACATTGCAATCATTTGCTAAACTGTATGGGAAGCTACATGGAGTTCCATTGGAAGCTAGTAAATTTGCTTCTCGCCTATGGGGTGACTTCTATTATCATCCTGATACCAGAGCCTTCAAAAAGAAACCCCCCGTGGGTGGTGGAGAACGATCTTTTGTTGAGTTTGTACTGGAGCCGCTTTACAAGATATATAGCCAAGTGATTGGGGAACATAAAAAGAGTGTAGAGACAACCCTTGCTGAATTTGGAGTTACTCTAAGTAATGCAGCCTATAGATTGAATGTTAGACCTTTGCTAAGGCTGGCCTGTAGCTCTGTTTTCGGTTCAGCTTCAGGTTTTACTGACATGCTTGTTCAGCACATACCTTCACCAAGAGATGCTGCAATTAAGAAAGTCGATCATATATATACTGGACCTAAAGACTCGTCCATTTACAAAGCCATGACACAGTGTGATTCTTCTGGCCCACTGATGGTTAATATAACCAAATTGTATCCAAAATCTGATTGTAGTGTGTTTGATGCTTTTGGTAGAATTTATAGTGGTAAGTTACAGACAGGACAGACTGTCCGTGTTCTAGGAGAAGGTTACTCACCGGATGACGAGGAGGACATGACTGTAAAAGAAGTAACAAAGTTGTGGGTTTATCAAGCTCGCGACAGGATGCCAGTAGCTGAGGCTCCTCCAGGTTCTTGGGTTTTGATTGAAGGCGTGGATGCTTCAATAATGAAAACCGCAACTCTTTGTAACGTGGACTATGATGAGGATGTATACATATTCAGGCCCCTTCTGTTCAATACTCTGTCAGTGGTGAAAACAGCCACTGAGCCATTAAACCCAAGTGAGTTGCCAAAAATGGTTGAGGGCCTGAGGAAAATTAGCAAGAGTTATCCTTTAGCAGTTACTAAAGTTGAGGAGTCTGGGGAACACACTATATTAGGGACTGGTGAGCTGTACTTAGATTCAATTATGAAGGACCTGAGAGAGCTCTATTCTGAAGTTGAAGTCAAGGTCATATATTGCTTTCCATTTCCCTTTTCAACTCTTCTACCAATAATTTTGGTTCTTGTTTTTTGGGTTAGACATTGATTTAAACCTGCCCCTTTGTTGAAGACTATCCTTTCGTGTGCTGTTTTAGGTAGCAGATCCTGTTGTCTCATTTTGTGAAACAGTTGTCGAATCTTCATCAATGAAATGTTTTGCCGAAACACCAAACAAGAAGAACAAAATAACAATGGTAGGTATTGTATAAGCTTTATCACAAATTGTAGATTTCTTAGTTCATGGATACATTTTTCGGAGTCTGATTTAATGTTCACTTGACTCAATAATAATCTTGACCATTCATTAGATTGCTGAGCCACTAGAAAGAGGTCTTGCAGAAGACATAGAGAATGGTGTTGTTAGCACAGACTGGAACAGAAAGAAACTGGGTGAATTTTTCCAGACTAAGTATGACTGGGATCTTCTTGCTGCACGGTCCATCTGGGCATTTGGCCCTGATAAGCAGGTAAGTCACTCTATTTGCCCAACTGTCTCGTGGAACATATGTGTAACATATTCTAGTTCCAATGCAGGGCCCCAATATTCTGTTAGATGATACCCTTCCGACTGAAGTTGACAAGAATCTGCTTAATGCTGTGAAGGATTCCATTGTTCAGGGGTAAACACATAATACAGTGATTTATTCAGTTGGTCATTGATTAGTTGATTCCACTTTTGATGATCTTATGTCTATAACAGATTTCAGTGGGGTGCACGAGAAGGACCTTTGTGTGATGAGCCCATCAGAAATGTTAAATTTAAGATTGTTGATGCAAGGATTGCCCCTGAGCCTCTTCATCGTGGATCTGGCCAGATTATTCCAACCGCACGACGAGTGGCTTATTCTGCTTTCCTTATGGCTACCCCTCGGCTCATGGAACCAGTATATTACGTTGAGGTATACACTTGCTCTGTTATGCTTCAATATTGGTTGCATATTAAACTCAATTGTAATTATTCCATGGTTCACGAAGTAATCGATCCTATAAATTTAAATGATGGTCTAATCATGATGGCCTTTTTGTATATGGCTGAGACAAAGTAATTTTATGGTCGCTAGTAAAATGATTACTGCCTGCCTGTCTCGATATGTAATACCCTTGTGATTAATGCACAAGAATTAAGAAAAGTAGTTTTTACATTAAATTTGTCATCTTTCAATTATTTAGGGAGATAAACATTTAATCTTTTAATTATCTCCATTTAATTAGCGGTATTTTTGTGAAAAACTAATTAATGCATCTTGTAATTTGGAAAAGATCTTATAAAATGGGAGTAGAAATTTTTACGAGGGTCTTACATATAGAGGGACAGAGGTAGTATTGTATTTGCACTAATTTTAGATAGATACTCGTGAACACTAATTTTATTATTTCACTGATACTTGTTCTGATGGTAATGTTCTTTTGGCCTTTCAATCAGATTCAAACACCAATTGATTGTGTATCTGCAATTTACACTGTGTTGTCTCGTAGACGTGGACATGTTACTGCTGATGTTCCTCAACCAGGCACCCCAGCTTATCTTGTTAAGGTCATTGACCAACTTTTCCTTATAAACTAATTTGACGGGGTTTGCTTCTGTAGACTGCCTTTTGAGCATATTTTGAGTATAAGGTTACTGACTTTGTTCTCCTCATCTCTCAGGCATTTTTGCCCGTGATAGAATCTTTTGGTTTTGAGACAGACTTGAGATACCACACGCAAGGTCAAGCATTTTGCCAATCAGCTTTTGATCATTGGGCTATTGTTCCAGGAGATCCTCTGGACAAAAGCATTGTTTTGCGCCCACTTGAACCTGCACCAATCCAGCATCTTGCCCGTGAGTTTATGGTAAAAACAAGGCGTAGGAAGGTATGACTTTTTCTGTTTTTGTTCTCAAAGTGTACTGTGTTTTTAACTCGAAGATCTCATGTGTTGTGATGCTCATTCTACATATATATCTGATGATTTTCTTTATTCTTTCTTAGAAAGAAAAGGAATAAAAATTGTATGTACACAAAAGACAGTCATGCAAAATTATAGGAATGTTAGAGACTAGAAAAATATGTGGAAAAGAGCATCTATTAACTGTTACTGCAAAGGATTGACTGTATGTGTTTTTCTTGCAGGGAATGAGTGAGGATGTAAGTATAGGTAAGTTCTTTGATGAGGCTATGATGGTTGAACTCGCACAGCAGGCGGCAGATCTTCATCAACAAATGATCTGATTCTTTACAAATGTTTCTGCCCGGTTTGATCTTCATTCTTGATTTAGTTTAAAGTTTGGGCCTTCAGACTGTGAAGCTGGAAGCAAATGGTATGTGATGCAAGCAAATTATGAGTTCTTTGCTTTTAGAGTTGGCAGGGATTTGACGCAGCCATTTAACATGCTACTGCAAGCCATTATGGCATTCAAATCGAAGAAGTCTATTATAGTCTCATGGAATTGGAAAAGCCTTTTATTGCTGATTGGGGCATATTGTCTATGATTCTATTATGTTATGATTGATTTTGTACTAGGACAGTATCCCTCCAAAAACTAACCATCAAAGTTGTATGTAAAAGTTTGTATTTTCAATGCCTACATACTGTGAGAGTTGTGACGTGGGTCAAGACAGACAAAAACTAGATAATGCAGGACTCTCACTTTCACTTGATGATTTAATCTGGCCCTTGGTATTATTTATTGAGAATTTGCAGGCTTCGATAATTTGTACTTTGTCAACGTAATTTTGTACTTTTATTTGCTATGCTATCATCAGAATTCTGAATCCTCACCAATGTTCTTGTTTACTTATTTTGCTTAAAAAAAAAATCATTAAGCGCAAACAGATTACAAGAAAAGTACCTGTATGGATTCCATTTACAGTAATTTGGTTGACTCCTGGGGGGAACTTTAATAAGATTAATACGAAGTACAATGCTAAATTATTGTGCTTCAATCACACTGTTCATGATATACATAATTCGCGTCTCTCTTTCCCACTAAAAATGGGAAAAACAATCATACAATAGTTTTAGGTTTATTTGAATATAGATGAACTTATGTACATAATCTCAGCTCACCAAAAAAAAAAAAGAGAAGAATACTATCCTTCTAGAAGGCATTTAAGATTCTGAAGTCCTTCAGCAGATATGCTTCTTCTAACTCTAGGCCTTTCTACAACCAAAGGTGGTGGTGGATCTGATTGAAAACATATCATCACAACAGTTAAGTTATCTGTTGCTCCTCTCTTTATTGCTTCCCCTATTATTTCCTTGCAACATTGTTTCACATCATTATGCTCTTGAAGCCTCCTCCTAGCAAAATCTACAGCATTTTGGCTACGAAAAACATCCCATATTCCATCACTTCCAATTATCAAGAATTCATCTTCTTTTGTCAATGTCATCAATTTAAGTTCTGGCTCAGCACTCAACGGTCCGCCTCTTCCGCTCATTTCCTTCATTCCTTCAAGATGCCAATCACCTAGAGCACGCGTGACGCCTAACTGACCATTCAAGTAACCATCATCAACAAATCCGCCAAGCGACTCAATTCTCTTCCTTTCTTTGAAGCATAAGGGCCTGTGATCTTTGGACATTTCTATGGCCCCTCCAGCTCGGGACAAAATAGCACGACAGTCCCCAGCATTGGCCACAAGTAAAGACCTGTACATGAAGAAATGATTAGAGGACAACAAAACAAGGTGCTATGATTCAAAATCTGTGCCACTCAGGCTAATGATGAAGGGAAGAGAACAAGAATCAATCCTAAAAGGAAATTAATAATGTGATGCTACATTATCTTATGTAACAAACATCCGTATAACCATGATTTAGATAACCAATTATTATTTTTTGCTCTGACACTAATGGACACTCTTAGTGGTCTCTACTTGTTGTATCTATGTTATGTTCGGTGTCTCTGCTTCATGACTGGGTAGCTACTACACCTGACTTGAAAGTTAGTGTGACTCTCAGCAAGTATGAGCTGGGTGGCAAAGTTATCCTATGCTTATCAAATGCAAAAGAATGGTGGAGATTAATGCTCACCTTCCAAATATAATTGCAGTTAATGCAGTTGTACCAGAAGATAAAGAAGACTCAATAGAGCATGTTTTTGCAAACTCTGAATCAGTCTCCAAAAACGACCTTGTGACCACCTTCTCAAGTTCCAGAGGGAAGTCAGCATCTTCAACAATCACCCTTGGTAGATGATCGCGAACAAATTGCGCAGCGCTCTTTCCTCCATGTCCATCAAAAACCTGCAAAATATATCATTTGCCTTTAATGTTAATTCCTCATTAAAAGGGTGCATATGCAAAATGACTAAAAAATATTTATCCTTATTTTGTTCTAAGTGAACTTTTCGTAGCTTATGATTTATATAATTTGATTTACCCTCCATTTAACAAGTCATACTCACACTTTAGAATGGATATACAACAAGGGGATGACATTGATGAAGAAAATGAGATAGAAAACATGTTGGAAGAGATCATAAAAATGAAATTTATGACAAAAAGCAATTAGCATAATCAGTTAGGTGACTTACACCATAAAAGGAAATAGCTTCCTCATTGACAACATTATAACCAAATTTCTTTGCCAAGTCTCCAATGCATATGTGAGTATCCTCCATGTAAGGTCGACCTCCGATATCAGACCACTCTCCGGACCGAAGATTAGGGACAAAATTTATCAGGTTCTGTTTTTTCTCTGCAATCTCAGCATCCTCACAAATGCTTTCCAACTAAAATGTACCACAGAAGAAGGAAAAAAAAAATCATATGAGCCAAGATGATAGAAGCCTTGTGCAGTTAAATAAGTAAAATATCATATACACGCGGAAAGATATTTTTTACACAATCAATCAATTATAACCACTTAAATTCATATATATATATATATATATATAATTGATTGTAATTTATTGATATTTTTGTACGGTGTAACAAAATTAAACTCAAAAGTTATAATTAGAAACTAACAAATTGTGCTAAGCAACAAAAGAGAATTGTTTAGAAAATGAATACAGAATAAACACTACAATTTATACTTATGTTACCAACAAATTGTGTTAACAAATACATCCCAAAAGACAAACCACATCTTCTATCAAAGGCTAACATAATTTGATAATCATATCTAAAAGAATTTCAAGGTCAAGCAATCCTTAAAAATCATTTATCATTTGCAACCTCTCTTCAACAAAAGATACAAAAGAAGCATACAAGAAAAATTTCAAAGTCAGAAGAAAACAAAAGACAAATATAGAAGAATCTATGAATTAACAAAAGGAAAAAAAAATTCAAAACAAAAGGTGAACAAGATTCATGAAGAAGAGGTGGAAAAACTTTTGATGCCACCTAAAGAAAATTAACATTAAGTATAATTAAAGTCTATAAGAAGCCTAATTAAGAAACCATTTTCAAAAGCAAGCTTATAATATAAAGGAAGAAAATAACAACAAAACTGAAAGAAGAAGAAAATCACATGAAGAAACAAAAGAAAAAACATGATGGTAATCAAAATACTAACAGGAAATGAATTAGCAACACTGATTTTATCACTGGAAATTCTAAAAGAAGAGTCTTTTTCTGTATTATCCATCTGGGCATGCAAGAGATCACAATGCAAAGACCATGATGACATCTTTTTGTTATCAATTTCTTGATCAACTTGTTCATCACCCTCTTGGACACACATGTTGGTAAACACAGTAGTTGTTGGCAAGTGGTAGTTTCAGCTCAGGAATTTTCACTTGTAGGCTTGGAAAACAGAAAGTAATAATAAAAAATATAAAAGACTTGGTATAATTTTATTTGTACTTTATAATAAAAGAGAGAGAAAGAGAAGATTCTTAGAATATGTTGAGAAAATGATGCAGTAGTTTTTGTTTGTTTGGTTATCATAGTAATATAATAATATTATTAGTGTGTCAAGTGGGAAAGAAAAGAAAGACCTAGAGCCGTTAAGTTCTAGATTTTTCTATGAAAAGCTTGGTCCAAAATTGTTGGTTGAGTTTTGTATTAGGTGATTCTTTTATATTATAATGTTGGTCTGAAATTATTTTGGATAATGTCATTTTCTATGCTGACCCTATCACATTGCAATCTCACTCTTTATTTTTAATATTATTAATTAATATTATTTTATTTTTCTCTTTTTCTACCTTTATGGGTTATGCGCCCTCACACATCACTCCATGTGAAAAATGATCTTTTGTAGCAAAATACTTGGCTTTTTATTCCACTTTCTCTCCTTTCTTTCATTAGTTTTCTTGAATATTATATAAAAAATTGTTTGTGGCAGCAATAATCAATCCATACTAATTTTTATTAGTTGTCGGTTGATTAACCAAAAACTAAATATTTTCCTTGAGTTGGATAGAGAATGTTCCAACTTTAAGTAATTTCGAAGAATTTAAAAAATGCGTGATAATTACAATTTTAATTGATTTTAAAAAAAATATTTTATAGTAAGTTTTCTATTTTTTTTCTTCCAAAATCTGATTTCCAAATATAAAACTATCTGCTATTTTATTAAAAAGAATCACAAATTTATTTGCACAATTTAAATAGATTCTACACGATACAACCATATAAAATTTGCTTGACAGGTGAAAATTGTCTCTAATTTTATAACTATTATTCAAAACATATCAATATAAATTTCCAATACATATCTCTCATTAATTTAGGGCAGACTTTGATATAATATCAGAGTATGGGTATACAAAACTCAATATTCATAGAGGATTGAGTTAGTGATGTGACAAAAAAAAAAAAAGAAAAAAAAAATTAAATGAGTATTAAAAAAATTATAAATGTGTAGATATATAAACTCATATAAGGTGCCGCAGTTGTAAGGACCAAATGATTCAATTATAGAAATTTATCGTGCCATATCTATTACACCATATAACTGTTATAAAGGATACAAGTCCAAATCAAGCATAGTAGATTGATGTTTTTTTTTTTAAATTGAGACCAAGCTTTACAAATTGTGTGGCTTCCTAATAGGATTCCAAGAAGGAGCATAATGTTCATACATTAGTAGTATTTGTGGTCAAGTCAAGCTATCCATCACGAATGAGCTTTTTTACATCAAAAAGTTGTCGTGACACTATTCATGCACAAAGAATCTTTATCATGCCTTGATAAGAGGACGTGGTGCTATTGTGTTCACAAAAAAATATTGTGCGTATCCCATATTTGCGGTGGCAGCCTTGTAAAATACCTCTTTCTGCTCAATATTGATGAGATATATATAGACCTTCGTTCATTGGTAAAGGATCACACAAATGGGCTAAAAAAGAAGCCCATTAATAAAAATAAATTTGGACGGGGAAATTAGAAATTCTAAAAAAATTATAATTTTACTTAATTCAAATATTTTAATTGAATTTTTTTATTTTTAAATTTTATTGTTTGGATAAAAAAGTTGTTCTTTTAAAATTGAATTATTTTTATAAATTTTCAAAATTGTAACATGTAAGATGTTTCCTGTAAAACAGCATTGTCAATTGTCTAGCATATGACAATGACAATTGGACTCATACACTTTAATATGCTAAATTTACTGATCTTCTGTTGCTAAATTCCAACAGCTAAATAAAAGAAAAACGGAGTGAGATAAAAATATCTCAATGAGTTATGAAAATAAAGGAAAATTGTCTGATTCTTTCATAAATGTGTTTAAAACATGAGAACAAATATACATATTAAGTTAAAACTCACTTTTATTTTCTATAAAAGTTTTAGTTATAATAATAATAATGTTATTATTACTATTTTCTTAAATTCTGGAGAAAAAACATATCCATGACATCAAATATTTTCTTTGGTAATAAGGAAAAGTCACCAAATATGCATGACATCTAATGCTCTTTTCTTAATTAATCAAATTTTAATCTGCCCATTTCTTAATTAATCAAATTTTAATCTTGTTTTTTTTATTTATTTATTAAATTTTAAACTTAAAAAAATATAAGTTTTGTATATTTATTTATTAAATTCTAAACTAAAATAAATATAAGTGTTAAATTGAAGTTTACAATTTAAAAAATCAATTTTTTTAATTTTATTTATTTATTAAATTCTAAACTTATATTATAAGTGTTATATTTAAGTTTTTAATTTAAAAAAAATGATAAGCAAATTTCGTAAGACCATACATAAATACGGAATTAAGCAGATTTGGCATATTTCGCAACTGAGCCACAAAATAACAAGAGCCACAAGCAACAAAATAACAAGAGCCACAAAATAACAAAAAATAACGAGACACACAAAGTAACAAAAAAATATAAACTTGTCTCGACATAATTCCTAATTATTAAGGAGATTTGGCAGATTTCTCAACTGAGCCAACAAGAGGGACACACAAAGTAACAAAATATTAACTTGTCTTAACATAATACATAATTCCTAAAAGGAACTACATAATTTAAAACAAAAACTACATTTAATAGAGATGAATTTAATAGAGATTATCAGATTCCGGTGAATGCCTTCTTGGCAACACCACTGGATGAACCTGCTGGGATAACCTTCAGCACGTTGAACCTCACAGTCTTGGAGAGTGGCCTAATAATGTGGAACAATTAAGTCAATACAGACATAGATATCAATATCTGTAAAATTCATATATATATATATATATATATATATATATATATATATATATATATATATTTATGTTAACAAACAAAAAAAATTCTCCTAGAGTCTCACCTGCATTGGCCAACAATAACATGATCTCCTTCTTTAACACGGAAGCAAGGTGATACATGAGCGGGAATGTTTGAGTGTCTTTTCTCATATCTAGAGAGAATAAGTAAAGAAAAATAGAGTTAAAAAATATGTAACTTCAACCAGAAAAATAAGAATTGGTCACCAAAGTAAGAAAATACCTCTGATACTTCTTGATGAAATGAAGATAATTCCTCCTAACTATAATAGTCCTATTCATTTTAGCACTATGACAAGTGCCAGCTAAGATACGACCTCTGATGGAAACATTTCCAGTGAATGGACACTTCTTGTCAATGTAGGTTCCTATATTCAATAAATATAACAATCCATCAATACAACAATGCATCAGGCACTTCAATTCAAAAATATAACAGTCACTAACTGTAACAGGTACTTCAATTCAACACAAATTCAGCCCTCCAAATACTACATTATCACATTCAAAACTAACATCAACACATTCTCCCAGACAGATAAACAAACATAAAAAACAATGGATGTGTTACAACACTCAACAGTCACAAACTTAAACAATTATTATTTTATCCATTATCACAATTATCATAACCATAGACAAAACCTAGATGGACGACAATCATATTTCAAGATTAATATATAATCTATGAACAATAATATAGAGAGAGAAAGTGAGAGAAGGTAACCTTCAGTTGCTTCTTTGGGAGTCTTAAACCCAAGACCAATAGATTTCCAGAAGCGGTTACCACCTTTTCCAGGCTTCTTTCCCTTTCCAGATTTCTTTGAGCTGCAACAATGACCAAAACAATACCCAAATATACATCAACGCATCAACATCACCATTAATAATTAATAATTATATGATAGTAGGACACTTTAGGGGAGGATTTAATATACCATAAAAACACTTTAGGTTGCTTCAGAAAAGCTTTCTCAGTCTGTAAAACAAAAATTCAACAAAACAAACATAAAATTAATTGTAGATTCAAACATACTAAGACCAACCGATTGAAAGGGAAAACGAAATCAAATCAAATGTTATAATAATTAAAAAGGAATACGAGTAACCTGTTCAGCCATGGTGGAATGAAGTTGGGAATTTTGCAGAGTTTGTGGGAGTAGCCGAACTCGAAAAAGACTCCTATAATTCAGAAACACTAGCCGCACACAGAAACCCTAGCCGCACTCGAAAAATACTCTTATAATTCACAAACCCTAGCCGCAATTTAAATGACTCAGATTTTATTCCCGTTTTGCTCTTTTCTTTGAGTTGGGCTGATAAGGTTTCAGCCCAAAACAAAAAATATATGGATATCTGAAAAAACATATTAACCATATTTCGACACTCTTTTGTACAAAAAAAAATTTAAAAATAAAAATTATTTAATTATAATAATAATAATAATAATAATAAAGTAACTAAAATACAGATAATTTTTTTAATGTAAAATGAGGATTTTTAATATCCTCTTTTTTAAAAAGTTATAAAAAAGTTCAATCTACTAATATATCATACTTTTTATATTTGTAAATGTTTAGATTAATGATCCTAATTTCAAATAAACAAAATTAAAACTCAAAATTCTCCTAATTTTTTTAGTAAGCTCATTTAATTCTTAATAATTTTTTATTTTAATAATCACAAAAACATAAACCATCAATCAATTTTTAAAAAAATAATTAATCAAGAGAAAATTTGAGTGAGATACATTTTTTTAGAATTCTTGAAATTAAATGTGAAATTCTCTAAATCTATATCATGAAATCGGAGAAAAGATTATTATGTTCTTTAATATGATATCATAACAAAATTCATAGTTTAGTTTTAAAAATATATAACTAAAAATGATTGGAATAAGGTTATATCTAAAAATAGTTCAACATTTTAACTTTTGATATAAAAAAAATTAAGAGAATAATATAATATTTTGGATTTTCTAATAAAATGTCCTCTTTTTAAATTACCATATTTGCAATAATCAAAACGCGGTGATATTACCATATTTGCAATAATCATTTTAAATTACCATATTTGCAAATTACCAAATGCGGCGATATTAATTACCTCCAGTTCCATCTAAATTAATTATTTTCATCACATGAACAAAAAATCAAATGCGGCAATATTACCATATTTGCAAATTACCAAATGCGGCGATATTACCTCCAGTTCCATCTAAATTAATTATTTTCATTACATGAACAAATAATCAAATGCGGCGATATTACCTCGAGATTCATCTAAATTAATTATTTCCATCATGTGAACAAAAAATCAAATGCGGCGATATTACCATATTTGCAAATAATAATTTCAAATTACCATATTTGCAAATTACCAAATGCGGAGATATTACCTTATTTGCAAATCGATGACCGCGTAGATTTTCAAAATACAATTTTTTTTTAGTTTTTTTTATTATGTTTATTATTATTACAATATTCTTTTTTTAATTATTATTATTTAATTTGTAATTATTAATATTATTAAAATTGTTATAATTATAATGTAATTATTATTATTTATTAAAAGTATTTTATTTTATTTCATTTAATAATCATTTTATTTTATTTATTTATTATTTTAAATATTTATAATTTATTAAAATTATTAGTATTAAATTATTAATTTAATTATTATTATTTAATATGTAATTATTAATATTATTAATATTATTATTATTTATGAAAGTTTTTTATTTTTTTATTTCATTTTATTTGATTTATTAATTTTTTAAATATTTATAATTTATTATAATTATTTTTAATTATTAAATAAATAAATAAATAAATGAGTATTTCAAAAGAGGGGAGTACATTATCGCATCCTGAGGGTGCAAGGAGCAACTGGGTTAAAAAAACGGCTCTTCAAGTCATCACAGGCTCAGGCTGCGATGAACAACTAAGTCCAAAAAATAAGACATTCTAAAATTTTTTTTTTAAAGTGGGGCATATTAAGAATTAAAAAAAAAAGATATTTTATTACAAAATCCTAATATTTTTATGTAACTTAAAATACTAAAGAATTTGAATTTATATTTAGAGTAAACTTGAAAGTTGACTATGAAAATGCAACCTTTATAGACAATCAAAAAAAATCTTAGGAATACCATCTCCAACATTGGTGGTTGTTTTTAATTTTGTGTATAAAATTTTTACATTGATAATTTACGGTTATTTATCTCATATTTTATTAATAAAAAATAAAACTTAATTAAAAATATTAATTATTCATTAATTTTACTATTTAATAGATTAAAATCAATAAATAAACTAAAATACATAAATTATAATAATCGAGCATATGTGTCAGTAATATTCGAATAATATTTTTTATTATGATCGATATCAAGTATAATTCTTATTTTTTTTTTGTACTCTATCTCTAACAAATTTGATTTTAAAAAGAGTATTATTTTGAACGGCTATTTTTTTTTAAATAAGATAACTATAGATTAAAAAATAAGACCTAAATAAATACTCCATATGTTGCTATATATAGGAATCTATTGTACATTTCGCTTTTATTAAGAAATATTAGTAGTATAATTCATATATCTATTATATATATATAATATTGTATATGTATATAAAGGTATTAATTAGAGGTTTGTTTGAATTTTTTTATTTATTAAAGACAAACTTTTTATCAAATAAATACACTTATATTTAAAGACATAAAGCTAGGGGTGTGAATAGGCTGAGTCGAACTATGTTTTACTAGGCCTGAGCTTAGTCTGTCAAAAAATACAAGGTATAAATTTGGTTTGTAGTCTGTTAGCCTACTTAAAAGCCTATTCCATTTTAACATTTTTTGAATAAGTAATCAAACATATCTTTAAATAGATTAACGAGTTAATATGTCAATGAAATTAAGTTTTATTTTGATATTTAACATCACATTTTAAAGAATATAATTTAATATACATTCTACTTAAATCATATTTTATAATACATTTAAATATGTCAAATAATAAATGATGTTAATATGCATAAATTACTAAAAGTTGAATATATAATAAAAAAATCAAATTTTAATATAATAATTATAGTAGTAAAAAAAATATTATTTATATTTATTTAAATAAACCGGCCTAATAGGTCTAAAATGTTTATTATGTGGCCTTTAATATGACATTTTTAACTAAATAGATTTTTTTAGAAGTCTTAGTTTAAGAAAAAAGTCTGGTCTAGCTTGGACCTAATGTATGTTAGGCCGTAGACCCCTACCAAGCGGCCAGGTCTATTCCAATTCGTAGAGACTATATTATATGACAAAAAACACATAATTATTTTTAATACTTAATGGATTATAGATAAAAAAAATGGAAAATAATATAGACAAAAATAAAAAAGTAATACAAATAATTATTAATTCTAAAAAGTTGTAAAAAAATATTGTAAAAAGTTCATAATTATGTGTTTATTTTGGTTGTCTTGTTTTCTTTGAATCATCTCTATCTTGGTTTCAAGAAAATCAGCCTCGTGATGAAACTTTTTGTTTTAGTTTGCCTTGTTTTCCTTGAATTATCTTTATTTTTAATTTTTGTACACTTTTTACATTATTTTGTAACTTTTTAATTAATAATTAATTTTATTTTAAAAAAATTTGACTGCGAGTAATACAACTCATGTTGTGTACACCTTTTTATCGCTCTTGCGTCGAGAAATCCATGTAATATGTGATAAAAATTTGTAAACAAAAATTAGATTTTGGTTTTAAAGAAACCAATGAACTTTATTAAGATGGCCATCTCAATTCTAACAATGATTAATTCAATAACCAGCTCCAAGCATAAACAAAGCTAACGGAAGAAAAGCTAAATACCAATTCCAATATTGTACAGCAAGATGTCATAATCCAAGAACAATGTTCTTAAAAATTGTCTACAGCATGTAAAAGTGAAATCACGCTTGATACAAATATCTGAAGACGAGCAAAATACCAATTTGACATCAAGAGATCTACCCTGAAGTCTGATTCTTATGACCACAATCTTCCACGACCACATTTTGTACATAATAAATCAATATCATTCCATCTGCATCAAGAAGCCACGTCATTGTTTAAAAGTTGTATAACTATAATTAAGAACAACAATTCAAGATAAGGTAATGCATTTCTAGAGAAATAACAACAGCAATTAAAAAGGGAGGAAAAAGTTCCATCACGCAACCAAATCCACCACAATTCTAGACAAGTTCTGCAATACCCATTACTGACACGCAAGAAAAACTAAATTAACATTGTATTCAAAATCCATGCTAAGTAGCAAAATAAAAGGTGTTGACAACTCATGTTTGGGATGAAATCCTATATCTAATCCAAATTCCAGACTCGAAGATAGAAAAAACTCAATAATTTTGAACATCACACTTGAAAAGTAGAACAAGTTTTACAATCACAACTTTCTGCAAGGATAATCAAAGAGCGTTTTACAACCAAGATAGTAGAATTGCCAGGTACAATCATCCTATAAATTAATGTATTAAAAAGATATTGGGAATAGCATATATTGAGGAAAGTGGTACAATCATCTTTATGCCTTAGATGATTTGGACATGTGCAACAAAAATCAATAGAAACCCAGTGAAAAGAGTTGGGCAGAGAAAGATAGCTTGATAATCGGACTAGAGATAGACAAGGAAAGGACTCTAGTCGTTGTTGTTATATATAACTAACATCAATAATTTTGATGCCACACAGATTCAATCAAGCATAGAATCAATTTACAAACTTCAAAGTACAAGGGAAACCTTTTGGCGTTTTGGATCTGGAGGGTTTGGTTCAGAACCACTTTGTCTGCGTGATGTCCCAGCATTAGTTTCAACCTACACATATACCTGCTTGTCAGTTTCTTTTCTTTTTCAAGAGAGGGTGATCATAATATTCAATTTTCACAACTTCCAGGGCAGAAGAAAAAATAAACAAAAAATAAGTCCTAATGCATAATTTCGGCTAAATGTTTTGCCTACATTACACCTGTACTGCAACCTGAGGGCAAAGGAGACTTAATGAGGTTTGAACCAAGGATGCAAAAATTGCAATTCCCAACTTCAACTAGTGGGGTGGGATGTTCCTAGTATGCATCGAAATCCAGAAGTTCTTAGGATGGTTAAAAACAAGGGCTTCAACATTTGAAGTTGACATACGAGAAAATTAAACCACACATTAAAACAAAGAAAAGAATGAAGCATGCCTACCTGGGTTGACAAATCTTGAGCCATTTGATCTTCAGAAGGATTTCTCTCAGACCCTACTCGTTGAGATATGACTGGCATAATCTCGCGGAGTACATTAGACAAAAACACTCCTTCATCACTAACAGGGGGTCCAGCTTCAGGGACCTGGGGAGCACCCGTTGATGTTGCAGCATGCACCGAGGTGGAACCCCCATTTGCTCCTCGTAAGCTTGAATCTTCCACGTGAATTTCTCCACCAGGAAAGAGTGTCCTTAAAAATTGAAGTAAACTGCTTGGTACCTGTCTATCAGATTCTTGGGTGTTTTGGGGTCCACCAGCTGACAGAATATTGATATTTACAACACGAGAATTAGATGGCTCTTGTCTCGTGTTTGGAGTTGATAAGGTCCCTACAGAAGTCCAATGACAAACTTAATAAAACCACAATTTTGTACATCGTCAAATTAAGTAAATATGATCTATAACGGCAGTTATTCAGTGCACACAAAGTGATGATGGGCTAAGCGGACAACCTATTGTGATCACAAAATGATGAATATACGAGTAACCTTTTGAGATCGAAAAAGTGATGAAAAATACAAGCAACTTATGGAGACTTACAACACTCCCAATGGAAGGAGTTGCAAAGAAAGAAACAAGAAACTACACTAAAAAATACAAAGCTATGATTATCCACTGCCAAATTGAGTAGAGCTGCATCTTCAATAATCTATAAGCACTCACTGTTTTGGCAAATTATAAAAAGATATTTTTGGATCACATACTATGCATATCATCGGTAATGAGAAAAAGAAATATCAAATAGGGAAACTTCAAGTACTAGGAAACAATCATCGGTGTGAAATGTTAAATGCTCATTTTGTCTAATTACCATTCCCTGCAGAGTCTTCTGCGCGTTGCCTTTGCAATGTGGATTCAGGAGTTGAATGTTGTGCAGCATGATGCTGACTTGCTGATTGAGATCTCTGTTCACTATTTGCCTGCCCTGAAGTTACACCTACACGGTGAAATCTCCCAACAACAGGATGGAAAAGCCCTGCAGGATTACCAGATGCTTCTGAAGAAGGACGACCCAAGGGAACAGGTACTGCTGCAACCATGGTTCTAATCGGCAATATCCTTACTCCTGACTCTCCAGCAATAGATGCATCTGGATGTCTAGAGGTTGCTTGACTAGCAGAACTCTCAGCTGGATTTCTTTGTATTGAAGCAGATTGTGCATCCCCGCGCTCTTCTTGATTGGCATTGGGTGCGGTTGTTGATGTGCCTAATATTAAAAATAAAGTTAGCAAGTTAAGAGCATTATGCAAAAATACAGGACGGATAACAGGGTCACAGATAAATAAATAAACAATTACCGCGTCTTATCTGTATATCGATACGCCTTGGGAAAAAACTTGAGCCAAGTCCACTACCTAAACTTGAGTCAGACTGCGCAGCTCCTACAGGGACAGCACCAAAACTAGCTCCAGGTTGAAAAGGAAGAGGCTGGAACAATGCATTTCAATAAGCAACAGTATGATAGATTTCATGACAAGCAAGACAAAGGACAAGTGTAACCTGAACCATGATATGATTAGGACCAGTAGGTGATATAAAAACTGCAGGTCCACCATTAACAACAGCTTCAGACTGCACAGGAGTCGGGACATTAGTTAGTTGTACAAACAGAGATACTACCAAATAAGATACCAAGGATGGGTAACCAAGCCTACCAGTGTTTGACCCAAACGCAATGTCATGGTTGTGCGACCAAGCTCAAGTAAAAGTGCACCCAGATTATAGAATAATACTCCAGTCCTCAAAGCCCTAGATTGAGTGCTTGACCGTGAGGGGGCATCAGTTACATCTGCTTGATTCTCCAGTTGTCTTGCCAGTTGCTGTGGAAGTATGTAATGAACTCAATAAATTTCTACGTTTATCATAGTAAAAAGATTACTAAAGCTCAAAATAGATACTTGAGAAAAAAAAGCAGAAATTAAAGGGGGAGTCATTCATGGAATTGTTAGGGGGTCAGCTCATGTACAGATGGAAGTATGAGGAGAAAGAACACACAAGTATACACTCCCCAGCTTGTTCAATGATCATTTGTCTGGTAGAAAGCAAGACTTCTGCCAAGGATGCAGGTGATGAAAGACTTTCTGGTGTTGAACCCAAACGCGAAGAAACAGAACCCCTTTCTTCATTATTATGAGCCTCAGCTACTTGGGCATTATTCCCCCCTTCTCTGACTGCCAGTAAAACGGGTCCATCATTCTCAAATAACAAAATTGCAGCTGGAGCCAACTAATGATGATCACTATAAAATTCAGCATGGTTTGCTTACCAATTGTATCAAATTCACGGCTCATATGACTTAGGTACTGAGACAAAGTCGTCAAAGAATCAGGAATGACCTACAAAACCATATATAAATGAATGAATTGTTTAATTCAACTCAGAGAGAGAGAGAAACAAATATCCAATCTAGAAAAATACATATATGAATTAAGTACAGAAGGAACTTGGTGCATCATACAGGAGGCTGCAAAGACCCTAGAGAAACTGATGCTGGAAGTCCAAAAGTATTCCGCAATCTATCTGACAAACTCTGTAACGAATCTGATATTCCGCTAGAATCTGAAGCTCTTCCAAGGCCTTGGGAATCCTGCTCCTTCATCCAATCAAGTACAGCCAAGATGTAATGTTCAAGATTTTCAAGTTGAATAAATAAACACATCCAGAGATGTGTAAAACAATGTATCCTTATGATTTTTAAAACAACAACCAGAATAATTTTATGTTTAATAAAAGCACATTTATTTTACCAAAAGGACTCTGGTATAGAAGAGAAGGATAAGATATTGTCCTTAATAAAGACAACAAAAGAAAAAAAACAAAAAGTATCATCATTGTAGTCTCACTCTCCAATTCCATGTGTATCAAGTTAATGCATCTTTTGAAGTCGCATGATTGCTTGAAACTGTAGAGTCTTTCTTTCTGTTTGTCTTACTTTGTCTCTCTCCCTATCGAATACATACATATTAGTTGAGGGAATCACAGTTAGTTTATTAGACTTATTTGGTGGGTCATTCGAGAAATAAGGCACATCGCCTATATTAATAAGAAGTGGAATTGAGAGAGGTGAACTCATTATTCAACATAAGTTTTGGGGAGGCTGTAGACCCTCAAGTTCTGTCTGAAATTCATTTTGTAAACAAGGGACCCTCCCCTATTTCTGCTCTAATTAAATTCCAGTTCCTATGAATAGGTTGATACATTTATGTTAGTCAATAAGATTGGAATTAGTTTGTTAACCTACAACCTCCCAAAGTTCTGCAAACAAAGGGAATCCTTCCCTACTTTGGCTCGAATAAAATTCCAGTTCCTATAAATAGATTGATATGTATATGTTATTTGATAGGATTGGAGTTAGTTTGTTAGTGTTAACTAGTGGATAAAGAAATAAGGCATGTCCCTATAAAAAAAAGCAGAGATTGAAAGGGAAGCTTGACATATGGGAGAATAGGGACCTTTGCTCATTTGAGAGGGAGGTTGCAGACCCTCAAAATTCAGCAATTCATTCCATAAACAATAGAATCCTGCCCAAGTTTGTTCTAACAAAATTCTAGTTCCTATTGTCATCTCTTCTCCCCATATTGTCTTTCTTTTCCTCTTCATTTTTATATTCAAGGAACATACGTAGAATATTCTACATTCTTTTGGTGGGAGGAGGATGGGGTGGAGGTGTTCTCCATGTAAGTTTGTCACGATGCAACATTACAAAAAAACAAACATATGATGATAGGTTGAATTTACCCTGACAACAACCCCTTCACCGCCAGTTACAAAATTAGGAAGTCCAGCAATAGAGCCTAGAACAGCAGAAACAATCTGCAGAGGAGTAAAATAAAAATAAAAACATAAACCAACATATGCAAAGCAACCCCACAAATATGCCACTTTCACTTCCAATTTAAAATATACCCTATTTATTTCAGGCGGAACTCCATCTCCCTGAACAGGAACATTGAAAGTTTCAACAAATACACCTGGAGCGACTTGAGTACTGTGACCATGACTTGTGCTTGAATTTGGCTCAGTCACTGCAAAATGGATGTTTAGTGGTAAACCATATCTCTTTGCATTAAAGGAAAATTTTCATTTGATGTGCATAACAAAACAAAACAAAACCAACAATGAATCTGCTCTGCGCTCTACCACTAAAATAAATTTATGAAGGTAACACTTTAGAATTTATACTTGGGCCTAACTGGATCCCAAAAGCTAGCTCTTGCCAAGAGCTGACTTTCAGGATTGTCCACTTATAATCATTGTTCAAGTCATATCCTAGGTTGCCAATCCCAGATAGAGGCGTGTGATGGCAGACCCCAAAACTGGGATAGCAGCATACATAGTCATTAAACTCTCAGGTTAAATATTAAACTCTTACAATCTACACTTCAAGTAAATTCTAATAAAATCGGTAAACTCTTCGTTTAACCAGCAAGTTTATGAGCCTCTAATTTTACACAGCCTTGGCCTTAAAAATTAAAATGTAAATTATCAATCAATAATGCTGGCTACTTGGGTTGAATTACTTACGTGATACAATATGTATTGGATTAGATTAAATGAAGTTAATTTTATATTAAGTATTATTTTTGTTTAATTCAGCTACAAAATAAACTAAAAGTTTGGTCAAATTAGCTCTTGCGTTTTGAAAATATTTCACTTTAGTAATATATTAATGAGTTTATGTAAAATATGGTCATTAATGTATTTGGTCAACACTACTACTAGCACCCTTCATTATTGTGATTTACTACACAAAATGAAAAGGGTGATCTTGTAGTTCTTCGTCTGTGAAAATACGTTGTTGGGTGCTCTGTTTTTCTTTTTCCATTGAGTCTGAACCTAAATCTGTGCTAGTATACTTGGACTCAACTTCTACAAAAATATTAAGGACAAATTTCTTGATTTTTCTTATGATCATTAGGAGTTTTCCAGCACAAATTTTGTGGTATTGAACAAATTATTCAATATAACTCTTGCAGGTGCACCTGATCAGTGCATGCTCCGATTTCTGATTATCAATTATCCAAGCATGAGTCATGATATTCATAATTGAAAAACTATTTCATCAGCAACCCGAATGCAATTGATGTATCTTCCCACCGGGATTCTTTTATATATGAGATAGACGCATCAAGAGCTTGAAACTAAGAATACTAGAAGATCACCAAGGTTAGGCTACTAATTAAGGTATCCCTGGACAACAAAGACTTGGGCAATTATCATACTTTACCAACTTTTTACATGAAAATAAGTTATCAAAACAATCACTAAAAAAAGAAAACAGACCACATCATAAATCCAAGTAAACAAGAACAGGATGCATAATCATTACAAAAGCAAATGATAATATACACAATTGCATCAAACCTTCATGATAGGGCAGACTTCCTGGAAGTGGTTGATCAGGTTGCCTCACAACCAGATGCAATGTGTGACCATCTTCAACATCTACTTGTGTTAGGGGACACCCGTGTTGAAGAAAATATATGAATGGTGCAATTTAAAGAAGAAGAATAGCAACAAAACATCTTCAACATAACAAATCATGGATTTTGAAATGATAGAGTTTTAACATGTGTTAAAAGAAGGTCTATCATTTGCAAACTTAAGTCATAAACAAGCAATCATTGTTGTTTTGGTAACAAATTTATTAAATATTGAGATTCAATATTAATATACTTGGTAGTTCATACAACATAGATAAAATATAACATGCAAATATTTTAACTTCCAAATACATGTTGTAAAGATACAAAAACTTTGGCACGGAACACAAAGAAATTATACTGTTATGGCTACCATGTCCACTCTACCAATCTGTTCTTCCTTTCCTGGACCCTTCTGCTCCAAAATATCAAACACTTATCGTACACCAAATGAAAATGGACCAGATGTTTTATAGTAAGGATCAGATATAATTTTAGATATACAAGAAATGAGAAATTACAGCAAAATTTAATGATTGAGCAACCTGCTAGACAAGCAAATGGGAAAAAAATCCACGATATACAAAGGAAACACCTTCAGGTTGTAATGTATAATGGCACCATTTGAAAATCCAAATCTTTTCTTCATAATTGTCGAAAGGGAAACGTGACATTTTTGTTAATCTACTGTCAAGAAAATACCACATTAGCCTCCTTTGAAGAGTTGTTGAACACAAAATAGAAAGATAAAGGATACGGTAGGCAGACAAGAGTTGATCATCCTTTAGAACTTTCCCTTGGCAAATTAAGCGCTGCTGTTCGGATAACACTCCAGTTACAGAAGCAATCTGTTCTTTCAGAGCAGGGACTGGCATCTGCAGAACAGGGGAAATTTTTGGGGGCAGGATTATCGGTTCAGATAAGTAAATGGAAGATTCCAGCTCAATGACCGAAATACTTTTAACCAGTTTTGGGGAGTTATGAGCATCAAATAAATTATGGTAAATTGGATAAGCTTGAAGCAAATGCATTTGATATAGTTGTTAGGATGATTATTTCTAGCTTCCAAGTAAAAACATCAAAACTGAAACAGCTACTATAATTTTTGTTTCTCACATGAACAATTAAAATTATAATCGAAAAAAATCATTTTTTTTCTTATTTCATAAAGCACATTTTTCTTTAAAAAGGAACAAACAAGCAGACTCTTAAAAAAAATTGATAGGTCAAAACTCCAAACATGTTCTAAAGTAACAGATAAGGAGGAGTCCAACCTCATGGATCCCGAGATGCCACCAGCAGTAATTTAAAGATGGAGACATACATTTGAATACTGGAGAAATCTGTATCAGCTTTGGAAATGGAAACCTCAGTGAATTTCATCAAGAAGCTGGTTGCAAAGCATTATGCAGCTTTCTAACATTAATGAGGACATTGCCACAACAGGAGGTATTATCAAGCACCTTCCTTCATTATAGATGAAAAAAATGGTTGTGGACAGAAATGAGGAAGGAGGAGAGGTTAATCAAACCTCTTCAGCAACATATTTGAAAGAAAATTGAATGCTAAGATAGGAGAGTCTTCAAAGGTGACAGTCGAAGGCGATTATGGGTCGAGAGAGTTGAATTACTATGCTTTGAAGCAGTTGATTTCAATGGAAGGATAGAGCTGAAAAGTTCTTTGAAGTGCAACAAATCACACAAGCAGAAAAATTGCAGCTTGCTTTCATCAAGCATGGAGGGGGTCGTAGTATATCGGTCCCAAGAATGAGGAGACATTTATAATGCCACTGAAAAACTGGAGAGAGAAGTGCAGGCAATGTGTTTAAAAACTAGCCACAATAAGGAATACAGCTACTGTGGAGAAATTTGTGCAAGGTCTCTAGGTTTTGGTTGCACAAGCTAAAGGTATTCCAGAAGAGCAGCTTTAAGGATTTTTTTTTTGGTGAACGTGAGCAAAACATCAGGTGTAGAATGAGGGTGGGTAGGTCGAAAAAGGTCTCGAGCGCCATTTAACTAGCTCTAGCTCAAGATCACACATGGTGTGACCAGGCAACCAAATCGAGATTTAAAGGACTCGTCCTAGTTTTCGAGTCATCTAAAGGAGGTACCACCTTCAACGAGCAACACAACACACTTTACTAACAAGATTAAAATAGTGGAGCATAATAGCCAGGGGGGAAATCCTAGAGAAGGCATAAGTCAATTTTAAGGAGCAACAAAGTGTGGTCTAACTGCAATTGGTCGGGGGAAGGGGAGCAGGCATTTGCATATCAAGAATTTGTAAACAGAGAGAAGAAGGCCATTACCATTGTGGAGACCCCTTCTCAATAGGGGAAATAGCACAACCACATATAATAAAGTTGTTTGGGTGCCTTTGGAGGAAAAGAATCAAAGTGGAGCAAACCACAATTTATAAGAGGCAAAGTGGTAAAGAAGCTGAATCTATTGGTAAGCAGTTAGCACCACCAACGAATGTTCTGTCAAACTGAGCGATGGTTTCTTGAAGACGAAAAAACTCAAGGGTGTCCAGAAATTTGGACTGGCAAACAAGAGAACGTTCACTCATAGGCAATTTCTAAATTTTTTATCTAAGAGGAGTAGATGCCATTCAAGAAGAAGCATAGATGGCCACACTAAGGTCGGTTATAATGAACAGCATAACTTCTAGCATGTCCTTTGTTCACAAGGGTAAAATATTGGTGATCGAAGGGGACCCTGGCTGACCAATTTCAACAAGGGTGTTGCAAAAAGTAATTAAAGTGCAGTCTACTATGCTATTGTTTTTTGCCTTGATCAGCGAGATGACCCAATCGCTAGATGACACAATCAAAGGCTTTTGAGACAGGTTGTGGAAACAGTAAGCAGAAAAAATCCACCAACAAGGAGAGAACAGGAGAGAAAGGGTTGCCAAAAAGTGTGCATGGTTGTTAATAGATAGAAAATGAGAGAAAACTAATTTGAAATTTCATATATTACTTTGAATTGAATCTATTTCTGTTGATTTGATTTACAGCATATTACAGAATTTATATAGTGCTTATCCAGCACACAGCTGGGGTTAAACCTGCACCCAGAGCTAACAAAGTTGCTTTGCAAGCTACCAGACTCTTGACGTGGCACACCTCTTACTAAGCTATAGACCTGAGGTGGCGCAATCTAAATAACTGACCAAGACAAAATATTCACCAATTCAGACTAATATAGGCTGCTGTAATTTATAGCAGCAAACCCGTGAGCTAACGAGAAGAAAAGAATCATGAAGACAATAACATGCCTCCAGCAGAGTTCTTGATTTTAGGGAAGTTGAAAAAAATGTCTGTGGGGAAAGTCAGAGGATTATACCACTCTGGTATGGTAATACCATGCTGAATTTATAAGGTTTTAGATAAGAAAGGTGGGAAGAGAAATAGAGATTTCAACAAGACTAGGCCTGATTTATATTTATATAATATTAATACTAGATACTAGACTCCAAATCCTTACTAAATAAGGAACTTATCATGATAATTAATAACTCATAATCCCATCCAAATAAAGAAAAGAAAAAAAACATGAAATACAGAGAAATATGAAAACCAATCCTAAGAGATACAACAACAACCAAGTCTTATCCCACTAGGTGGGCTTGGCTACCAATCCTAAGAGATAACCTAGGATATTCTAAATTACTCCAAAGCACAAACCAAATATTATGAGATATTTTCCTTATATTCCAACTAGATGTTTCTACTTGAAAGAGGAGCAAGAAACAAGATTGCATGCACAGAAATAAAAATATTATAATGAAGAATTTAAAATAAAAAGATAAAGAAAGATTATTCACAGTCAAAGAATTACCTGTTTATCCACTTTCAGGGTATAAGTTTGTGAATCCAATGTTTTTATCTTTATCTCAATAGTAGTTTCTGAACTTCCAATGCTGTTATTGCTAGGGATCTTTTCAACGCCATTACTTCCCATTCTCCACAGACCACACAATACACTATAAAATGAGAAAAGCATCAGAAACTACTAGTAGTTTGTTGGTATTTCTTTTTCTTCAATGACACGAGGTGATTATGGAGCAAATAACGTGAAACTGATTAAACAATATGAAAAGAAAGAGCATTTGGAAAAGTTCACATAAACACAACACTACAACTTACTTGCTAAATTCCCATCTTATTAATAGAAGTATAAAAGCCTCTTCACGTGTGAAGATCAATTAATGCAAAATGGATTATGTGAACGAAAATATGAAACTTTGGAAGTCCACATAATTCCACGATGATCAAACCCTACAAATTAAAAGACATAACTATCCAACATATAGGAGGAGTACCTGGTACTCCTATCCTACAAACTTATGACATAGTGGAGAACCCACTCCTACAAGAAACCTGGTAAGAGGGAAGAGTACCATAGATGGGAGTTGTGTTGCACCCCAATCAATATGAGACTCAAACTCCATCAACCCTGACGGGTTGGATTGCAAAGACAGGCTCATCCACACGTGGGGTAAGGAAAACAAGGCACTCGTACTGTTTGATGTGTGGAGTATGACCTCTCCAAAAAGCATGCTTATAAGAGGGAGGAGTCGGTACTGATGTTTCCCAAGCGCATCTTATAAGGGATTAACCTTTCAGATCCTGCACCAACTTATCACCATAGTAGATGATATCATGACAGTTTGAAATTCCCAATAAACTGAAGTTAAAGCACACCTTGAAACTTGAGAACAAGAGTTAAATAGGACCATATTCACTCTAAATAACATTACCCAAGAAATTTGGCCTACCCATCTTTTTGTATCCAGTCCCTTAAATTAGGAACTCGTGTTTTTTAATAACCCTCCTCCCTTGTGTATAAGCACAAACTCTCACATATCCATAAATAACTGTTTCTCTTTGTATCAATATCACATTATCATCAGTGATGCAGTATGTGATAAAGATCATATAATGCAATTATATATGTTTAAACAGCCAACTCCAAGAATTTTAGCTGGCACGAAAAATGTAAGGCAGTGACAGCTCAAACAGCAAAGCAACCACACAAGCAGCCCATTTGTGATTAAGATTGATTATATCGCAAAACCTGTAGGGCGCCTGACCCAGAAAAGTGGATATTCAAAATTCAGAAGATGTTGATTTCAAAATCAATACATAAAACAGAGAAGTAAAATGAATCTTTTCATTACATGGTAGCATGTCATGTAGCAATAGTGTGAAGTCCAGTCAATTGCATGCACAATACAATGACGAAATTAAAATCGCAGCGGACTTAATTCCTACAACTGAAAATGAAGGCATGGTATTGAAACTAAGAACAAATACAAACAAAAAAACTAAGCTATTCGCTACACTTTCTCACATGCCAAATAAAAGGCATCAAGCACACTGCTATCCCAATAAATAAATAAACATAGTTAAAGTACAAATACATAGCATTTGTAATGTAATTGTATCATCATTGAAGAATGAATAAAGTAAAGTGCCGCGTAAAAATCTGTTTGCAGCTTGTCTTAAGATATGCCCCCAAAAAATACGGTTTAAAATAACTACTTTATCAATGAATACTGTTAAAAAGTGTTCCCTTTGTACACAAGGTGATCAGAAATCAAAACAAATTCTGAAAACCTAAACTACGCGGAAATCATTCAAACGTTTATGATTAAGCAAAGAAAATACTTATACAAGCCAGTGAATAGCAAAACGAATTCGCGAACCTAATTTCACTGTCGTAGAGAGATTACAAAAATTGCTAAAAAAAAATACATTAGCTTATAATCAAAACCTAGTTAAAATAACATCGATGATAAATAAGCATCAACAATCCGGTTATTAATCGAATACGATACGAAAAACCGAAAAAAAAATGCTATGATGATTGTATATAAACGCGAAAATGAAATAGAAAATGCAATAATTGAATAGCGAATAAATAACGGGAGCGCGAAAACGGTGAATGAGGAATCTACCTTGAAGTAGAATCGCTATGGAAGTGAGTGGAGTGAAGGAGAGAGGAATTAGGGATTGAAAATTTGAAATGGTGGAGTGGGTGTTGCAGCGTTAAAGCTTTCACCGCTGAGTCTCGCGCACGCGAACGGGTTTTCACTTCTGAAACAGGCGAGAGTGCATGCAGTTCTAACTTTAAACCTGTTGCACTGGATTATTTACCACCTTTTTACTTCAACTTCGCTCTTCGGCTGAAGGAGTCGGTCGTCGCCGCCGCTTTTTTTATTTTTTTCCTATTTTAGAAAAAGTAATAAAAATAAAAATAAAAATTTAATTTGAAATCTTCGCATCTATTTTTTTTCTCATTTTTACTTCAATTGGAAGCACAAAAAGTATATAATTGGAAAAAATATTGGGTCAATTCTTTAAGATGTTAAAAAAATTCATTTTTATGTTTTAGTTACATTTTTTCTAAATTATTTTTAAAATTATTTTGTTAAAAAATATTTTTTATATTAAAAATGAAATAGTTATTTTGATTAAATTTTGAGTAAAATTATTTTTAATAGAAGAGAGAAATATAAAATCTCTTTCAAATGTTCATTGTTTAAAATATCTTACTCTTACTTATTTTATTTAATAATTATTGATAGAAATATCTGTTTGAAAGTAGATAAAGATAAAATATTTTTATTTATAATTATTGAATATTAAAATTATATTTTTAATAATTTATAATGAATGAGTCTATTATGTTGTAATGCAGTTTGTTTATAAAAATATTATAATTAGTGTGTTTAGTACTTTTATTAGTTTTGCAAAATGTGTTACATAAGAGTCAAATATTATAAGAGTCAAATATTTATGGTTAATCAGTTGTTACATTTATTGAAAGAATAACATCATATTTTCAAAATACATTGTTTATGTAAACCTATTTTACCGTGATATTTTGTTAATGCATATGTTTTATTTTATGTTATCTTGTTTTAATGAGTTTATCGAAGAGATCTACTCACACTGTGTACAAAGAAATAGGGAATTGTGAGTTCAACGAATAGGTGAACTTCATTTTTATTGTGTAAAAAGATAGTTTTAATAACTATATATTAAAAGTATAAAAATAGATATATGTTAGGTTCAAGACAAATGAGGGGAAGAGAAGAGAGACATTTTTAATATTTTGTGTTTAATTTAAATAATGAAGAAATGTTTTAAATAGTTTTTAAATTATATAGGTTTCTTTTTTTTTTCTAAATCTTTTTAAAATGGAGGAAGTTTGAAAATCGCATTTTATACAAAACACTTATTTTACTTTTTATTTTTTTTATACTCACTAAATTCAACTAGGTTTTGGAAAATTTAAAAAAAAAATTTCCGAAACTCATGAATTTTAAAAAATTTGATCTTTATGTAAAAAAACTTTTTTCAAGTTTTTCAGTACAAAGTATATTTTAGTAGGATTTAAGGTTTAAACCTTAAACCATAACCTATAGGTAAACAAATGTGTTTTAATATAGTTTATTGTTTAAATCATAATTTTGTGTGCTATAAATTTTTTTCAAATTTTTTGGTACACAAATATGTTTTTTATGTATTGAAAATTTTTTTTTAAATTTTTTGGTACACAACCGGAATTTTTTTTAAGTTTTTCAAAATTTAAAATTTTTTTCAAAAACATTTGTTTTTGGAAACTCCAATTGAATGTAGTGAAATAAAAAAAATTTAAAATAAAAATATAAAATAAAATAATAGTTTATATAAAACGTAGAAGTGAAGGATGAATGTAGGGGTACGTGATAAAGTTTTCAAAATTGATATTTGTACGTGCACCGAAATGGCCCACGACATTGTACACAAATGATCCATAACCTATCATGTCAGCCCACATGTAAGATTGACCCTTCACGTGCTTGCAACAAAAGAGTGTTTCTCTTTCCACCCGTTATATAATCCGAAGCTTCACAAATTTTAATTAATTTCCTCTCTTATTAGATTAATCAATCTAAATTTATCCAAAATAAATTTGAAATCTCAAAAATATAAATACTAATTTGTAATTTTTAGTATCTTTTATATTTCTAAATTGATTGAAAGTGTAAAATATAAATTTAAGAATATTTTATATTTTTGAACTAATTCAAAACAGTAAAAAATAATGTTAAATATTAAAATATGTGAATTGTTTAATCTATAAAAACTTTGTTTTGATTGATTAATAAAAAAATTAAATAAAAAATGTGTATATATATAAATTTTGGGTGATTTTGACAAGGAGGGGAGAAATCTCCTACAATAAAGTAATAAACATGTAAAACATGTGGAGCCACATGTAAAACATGCCAAGCACACAGTGAGACCAACAATCAACTAACATCCCATACCTGCTCACTTCGTTGTCTAGAAACAAAGCCGTCCCCTGGTGGAAATAGACCAGAACTATTATAAGTCCCCATAATCTAAAAATAATCGATACTAGTTACTTTTAACTTTTAACACTTCTATATTTTTTAAAAATTATGTGTATGTTTGATTTTATGTGATAAAAATTATTTTTAAATAAATTAGTTTTATTTAAAAGGTAATTAATTTATATTTGAATTTATTCGTGTAAAAGTGAATTGACCAAGTAAAAATCACTCGACTAAAAAATTATAAATTTTAACTTCAAATTAAAATCAATTTTACTTGAAAATAATAAATAATGTCAAAATCAATTTTATACTTTTAAAATTAATTATGACGACTCGAAACGTATAATCAAACATAAAATACCATTATTAGATACATACAAAGAATAAAAAAAAATATTTTTATTTGAAAGTACACGTTCAAAAACTAAAAAATGATGTTTTTTTTTTTTTTATATATTTACTTCAGAAGTATATATGCGCCCAACATAATTTATTTGCTTTTATAATTTTATATGTTAAAATTTTTAGATACCAAATAATTATTCATATAATTTTTTTCATGGAAATATGTTCCTGATATTTATCATTTGGTTATTTTGAATCGGTTATTTCTCTCCTCCTAGGTCCCCTACACAATTTATCACCCCTGACATGTTTGTACAACTATCGTGAAGATGCAACTTACACCTAGCAAATCTCATCCAAAAAAATTATCAATTTTTTTTTAATAAACTAACCAAATATATTAATGAAAATTATCTAAGTCACACGGTATGCCAAAGATAATAAAAACAAATACAATTTACAAAACTAAGTGTTCAAGAACAAAATCAAATCACACTCTACTAATGCAAAACTAAATCCAAAAACAACAAAGTAACCCTCAAACTAAGGAACTCAAGTAGACATAGGGTGAGTCTAATATTGATGAAGATCAAATTTAAATCCTTTGACATTTGATTTGAGCCACCACCAGATTATAATTTAATGAATTTTACAACATACTTCAAGTTAAGTTCTTTACTTTGAACAATAATGGCATTTCGAGCTTTCCATATAGTCCAAATGCAAGCCTCCAAATCGCATACGAAATTGAAACAAACATAAACCACCAAAAGACTAAGCATGTTCCAAGACAGTATTTGGTAAAGCACTACTAATACTTATCCAGGTCAAGATTAACTTCCAAATTTTATCAAAAAATACACACTCAACAAATAAGTGTTGAAAAGTTTCAAATAAACTACACTCATTGATACATAATAAATTTGTATAATTTGCTCCACAACGTGCAAGATTATTTTTTATAGGGAGTCTATTTTGTAATAACCTCCATTCCACGCATGATCGCACAAAAAAGATTTTTCAATGCTCCAATCTAACATCAATATTTGGTAAGCTCATTTACCTGAATAGTCGTCAAGACTTACCAAGGTTACCAACAAAGACAGAGCACTCCACAACCAAGTCTTCCTCCCACCTAAATAGCCTACGCCTGATCCTCCACCTAAACCTGCCTCCTACTACATCACTCTCCATCATATCTACAACTGTGACATTTTTATCACAAGCCAAGCTAAATAACCTACTAAAGTAATCCTTTAGCACCACACCCCCTACACATGGATCATGCCAAAACAATAAATCTCCCACATTGCCAATCACGATAACTAAATTTTTTAAAAGTTAACCTTCAAACCGATAACCAATTCAAAGAGAAACCAAAATGCCTTAATGGCTCTGAAATTGTGAGCGTCAAATAATTTCTTTAATAAAATATGTTTTGTTTTTAACATCATTCCGTTTCTCAATTTAAATTATCTTCTCCTACCTAACAACACCATAGTTTGTAAATAATGAAAAAGGAATGAATTGATTTTCCTCAACAGGGGTCACAGTTTCAAGGTGTTGATGACAATGGAGAAAAAATAACCATAAAGATAAGGGCAACGTGATGAACCCAAAGAAAGGGAAGAGCTTTATGGGGGAGATTTGGTGCCATCAAAATGGAAAACTTTTTGTTATCATACTTTGTTTACCTTTTGTAAATGATGTGTCCCCACTAATCATTTCTTAGACTTATGAATTAGAGAGTATAAATTTTCAGGAAGAAGATATTATATTTTTTGGATTTTGGAGATTTAGTAATATCAGATTTTGGAGATGAAGATAAATAAGGATTTCAAAATATTCCTTGTGATTTTCATTTCATACTAGCGATCGATGTAGTTTTTATTTTATTTTTAAAAAGATTATTTTTTCGAATGGAATGGGATTTCAATAAATGATAAAACTATTTCTAAGAATTTTAATGTTGTTTGATTTGAATCTAGAGTCATAGAGTTTTAATTAAGTATCTTAACATTAAATTGATATAATATTATTTTAACGTTAGAGATGCTCTTAGCAACAAAAGTAACAAATGACACTTCTCCAAATTGCAATGTACAATCATTGGTCCCTGGTTTGTGTTCTTTTTCATAACTTGAAAGAGAATTAACATAAACAATACTACTGATGTCACTTTCTTGTAAAAATTATGAGCGATTATAGTTAAGTGCTAATTAAAATATTAAGAAGCTAACATAGTATGTACTCATGACTAATTAATCGCCAACAAGATATATATTTCTTAAAGTAGATGGTAATCAATAAAGGTGACAGAATAATAAATAATGTACAAATCATTCCTAAGCCTTAAAAAATTGCAGCATTTCTGCAATGCTCTACTTTTCTGTCTATAATATATATTTAATTAATCCAAATCTAAGGAACTTTTGTCTGTTTTTCCTAGACTTAATTTATTAATTATGTATTGGAGGCTTTCTCCTAGCTGGAGAATAATCCATCTCAGTTATGTCTACAAGATCCTCAGTAACATACTTTGAAGTAGTCATTGATTTTACTTTTATATCCTTTGCTTCCTCATTGACATTCACATCCTCTCTGTGCTTCACTTTCTGTTCATGAAGGAAGCATACAAAATATCATAAAGATGAAGAAAAAAAAAAATCCAATCTTTATATATATTTTGAGACCTACAAAAGAATATAATTTATTTGATGTCTTATAAACCAACCTTTGACAAGGATTTAGTTGTGGAAATGGAAGTAGTAACAAGTTTCCTATTCTTTATATTTCCTGCATCAAAATAAAAACATTCAAAATACTTAATACTATGATTTTTATGTATGAAAAAAATGTTATGTTAGTACTAGAATTAAATTTATTTCATGATGCTTAAATAAATATATTTTATACTATGTTTTAAATGATAAACCAAATAGATGAGAATAAAGCCTTGAATTTTTGCATAGTCACAAGAAGTTTTTGAAACAAAACTTGCATTAAGGAATAGCATCTTGTTTGTTGTATTATAGAAAGCGCCGCGACCCCAAACAAGAGTCGCAGCGGAAAGAAATTAACAAAAGAAAACAGAAAAAAAAACTTGTGGACTTAAAAACTAATTAATGGTGCCTAGATCTATGTCGTCTAGGTCCATAATAATCTTCATGAATGTGTGGAATCTGGTTGTTTGATTTTCTGGATATTGTAGAAGCTGTTTTCTTCTGGCTACCTGTGCATTGTTTTTTGTCATTGCAGAGAATAGCTTCATCAGCATCATTGATAGTGTTACTTCTTTTCAACAAGGTGTTTTCTTCATCCTGCAGTGATCAAAGAAATTAATATATAATTAACTTCTATATCAACATTCATGGAAATGTGAAAGCATGCATAAATATGAAAGGTTGAAATTTATTAAAAAAAATGAAATACATAATAAAACTTCAAAGTAAAAAAAAAAATGATGTCTTACATGTTGTTTCTCTTGCTCAAATGCTAAAGTAACTTTCCCCAAACGTATCCCTGCATAAAAACAAAGAATATTATAAATGAAGAAGGACTAATTGTTTAAACTCATATTAAATTAAACCATATTTAAATATATTATACCTTGGGCTTTTGCAAGGAGAATTGACAAAATGAGAAGAGAGACTATATAAAAAGGCCTCATTTGAAGAAAAATGAAGGGAAGAAGTGAGTATAATTTGAGTCTCTAAACAAAATGTGTGAGAGTTTTTTTTCTTCTTAGCAAGGAAGAGGTTAATTGAGTATATAAAATTGGAAATTTGTCAGTGGTTGGAAGATTAGATAGAAAGATAGGTAGAAGCTTGTAGTATTTATAGTGATGGTGTATAGGGGTCCACATTAATGTTTAACATAAATTAATAGTGGGCTTTTCTTATTTATTTTTTGTCTTCTGACACCCCTCAATGTTCCCCTATGTCAGAGGAAATTCAATTACTAATAATCTAATAAACTACCAATCATTTAAGTGCAGGCTTAGGTATTTAAAAGGTTTTGAAGTTACTAAATTATAATGTATAGTAGATAATAGTATTAAGCAGCAAAAGGAGCTATTGTCAAACACTATGGTATAGAGTATTATTTGCATTATAAACATAAGAAGTAAAAATTGGGGGGGTCCAAAGAAAACATGCAATTAAGGTGAGTGAAAGGTGAAATCTTAGAAAAGGTACAATATTCATTTACTTAAGGGGAATGCTACAGGAAGATCATAGCCTATAATGTTTATAAGTGAAACCTATAAAAAGGTACATTTATTGCTTTTAGGAAGGAATGCTATAGAAAGATCATATTGATTAGGAACCCTATACATAGTCATTTTCTTTGTTCTTCATGTATGTGTATTGTGTACTATTCAATTCAATGTTTCCATATGTTCATTTCGTGGTCTTTAAGACAATGTCTCATCTAAAAGACAATTTGATCGATTTAAGCTTCTGTCTCTCATCATCAAAAAGTTTCTTTTTTACATGAATTGAAGACAACTTATAATCCTTGTTAGCTAGCTAGGTAGGCTCTTAATTTCTTTATCACCAAACATAAATACTAGTCTTAATTATTTTCGTGATTATTATTAGTCTTATATGTGAAATTGAATCTTATATTTATTTCGGTGGATAGGGGATACTCTCATTTTTTAAGAGAAATATAAAGTTTTTTTTTTAATTTTTTTATTTATTTTTTATCTTAAGGAGAAATAGAAAGCTAGTAGTGCATAACAAGAATATAAGATATATAAAGGCATGAATGAATTAAATAGACCATTATGTAATAAAATGACTAAACACTAAATAATAATAATATAATTCTCTATTTTTTTTTATGAGAAATGGAGAGCTTTGAGAAATGAAACAAATTTATTTTATAGTTAGGAAATGTATCCTCTTCAATTCATCTCTATTTTTTATCTTCAAATTTACAAGTTTGAAATTTTAATCCTTAGAGTGATGGGTTAATTATTGACATAGGAGATTGATACTAATGGGAACTGGTGTTTGTATAAAAACAAAGCAAACCAATAACTAGGCCATGCAAGAAAAACATATGAAGCACGTAACTGGAAACAGGAACTCATTATGAGTGAATGTGAAAGACAATGTTTGAAAGTCACAATTTGTGGGGGTGATGATACTGATACATCATGGCATTATGTCTTCGTAAAAGAATTATGAATGGAGCAATACACGTGAAATGTGTGAAGTGGCACGCAAATCAGCACGTGATCACCGCCACTTCACGCACGGTGTTACCCCACTAGGATGCACATAAACACATCGCTCGCAACCTTGTCAGAAACTGTCTTGTGGGACTACTATTCATTTACAGCATAATATCGGTTTTCAAATTAGGTTATCACTTGTCAATTCATTCGAAATTATTAATTTACTACCTATCTATAAATCTTTCATCATTTAATAGTCTTACTCTTTTATTTAGAGTAGTATAAAAACAACATTAACTTATAATAATTATAATAAGGAGGAGGAGGAAAAGGATACAAAGAGGAGGAAAAAAATGAATACGCGCATGCACGAGAAATGATGTAAGGAAGATAATTTTTTTTTAAAGTCTAAATTAAGTTAGTGCAATGAAATTAATAATAAGGTAAAATAATAATAATAAAAAAAATAGTGTTCTTAATGTATTTTGGGACGGGACAGATAACTCGGAGGGTGACCCGAACTCGATCCTTTTTTAACATGTTTTGTCTTTTTTTTTTGTCCTTATGTTTTTTTGGACCGAATCAGACTCAACCCGTTGCTTATGGGTCAGGTCAGATTCATGGTACGAATCGAGTCTTGTAGACTTTATATAACCCTGTAAATAAAATTTATTAACAATTTAAATTGTGTGAATAGGTAATGAGAACAAATTAGTTTATATTTTTATTGCAATATTTATTATATATTACATATTATAGAAAAAGATAATATAGTTAAAGGTAAATAAGTAAAATAATAATTAATGTAGTTGATAAATTGAAATGAGGCTTATAAAAAAAGACAGAAAAATATCAAGAGAATCCTCTCTTTAGGGACTATGGTAGTATCATATTTATAGTTTCACCTTTATTTGTTTTTTATTTATTTATAAATATTACACTCAAATAAATAGGTTATATAAACTGAATTTATGTAATCTATGAGAACTAAGTTCACATAGTTTATGTAAATTACGTGAATTCAATTTACATAAAAGAGAAAAAGAGGTGAAATTAACATATTAATTTATAAATTTAGTTGACAAGTGTAGACTCAAGCTTGCTCGCTGAGAAATACAAAAAATATAAATTTTTCATTTAAAAAAAAATCAAAATTTAAACTTTTGAAAGATTGAATACCCAAGATTCAAATATACTTTCAATATCACACTATTATATTTGAATCATTATTAAGGGTTACAACATTTGTTTACAATTATCTTAATTTAACATACTCATAAAAATGATACCCATTTCAATATATAATTTTTTGCTATCTCAATTGATGTGGTTTTAGTCACAACTTAGATTTTAACACCTAAAACGGTGATTTATTGTCCCAATTGTAATTTTGAAGAGAAAATAGACATCTTAGGGCTAAAAATAACCATTTTAGGATAAAAAAATATGGATGGGGACAAAAATTAGAACAAATGATAGTTGCCATTTGAGGGATCAAAAATTTGATTTTAAAATACAATAAAAACGATTTCCGTGAGTATGATAAATTAAGGAACTAAAAGTATAATTAAACCTTACTTTAAGTTCCTTTTAACTTGAGATTTTTATAATTAAAAAAAATTGTATTTAATTTTTCCAAAGTTTAAACTTTTTAAATTTTTGTAGAAGAACTTTTTATAATGTTTTAAATATGCTTGCAAAAAATTATTCAAAAATTTTAACGTTGAAGGACAATTAAACATATAAATTATTTGTTGATAATTTATAAACTAAAAATTATATTTTTATTTTTTAGGGGCTAAAATTAAAAAAAAGAAATTTTATAGGAACTAAAAACATATTTAATAAAAAAAATGTAAATTTTGTATTGAAAAGAGAAATTTTTAAACTCTTAAGAAATTAAATACACAAGTTTAAATACATTATTTATATATTTGGTTCATTAACACTCATGTCTATTCTGAATGCACATCCCTTTTACTTCTATATATTAGTAACTTTTTTTTTTAAATAGTCAAAATTAGTAAAGATTTATTATGTTAATGTTTTTTCTTTTACATAGGTTTAAACCTGGATGATCCACTTTTTTAAACATTAACTTAAACTAAAAATAGTTAAACTATTCATCCCTATTATATTTAGACTCTTTAACCATATTTTTGTTTATATATTTCAGATGAAATTAAGTATATGATTTTGAATGTTTTAATCTGCAAATAAATTCTTTAATCTGACTCTAATTTAGCATATCATGGATAGTGTTTACGCATGCATGCGTAATGCATTAGTATTTAATTTTGAACTATTTGCAACATTTGGATATCAAGTACATAAACAACACAAAAGTTTCTAACCCCTTACATTCATATGTCCATTTGACTGACCATTGACTCAAGCAGAACAATAAAAAAATTAATGAATAAAGCAACAAAATAAAATAAAAAGCACATATGGATTAAAAAAATAAATGTTTAAAATAATTAAAATTATACTGCTTCGTGGACTTCTAATAATTTAAAGAGATTCTTTAGAAACAGCTAGCGGGTAATGCTTTAGTTTCATTTTGTTGAATTTCAGAATAAGTGTCGCCATGATCACCGCTATTACGTGCGTTTTGCCACTGTACCGCACCAAAACGCATGTCACTAATCTAAAATCTAAAGAATTACGATTGAAAGTGAAGTGAGCATTCTTCATAAAATAATTAACTATCATTATTGAACTAGATTTTGCTCAAATTAATAATAACTACGGGTTAAGGCTCTTTGTGAGCGCAAAGTGACGATTTTATACATATATGGTCTACAATTATAGTTTTGTTGTTGTTGACAAATCTACAATTATAGTAATTGACCAATCTATTTTTAATGCACGGGAGGGGCATCATATCACAAAAGCAATGGATTTTTCTTCTTTCTTTTGTAACTTTTGGTGTAATCGGTGAGTGAGTTAAATTTGATGTAAGTGAAACGAGCTAACTTCAAATTAAATTAAGAAAAATATTTGGTGTATATTTAAATATCGTGCGTAAGAAAAAAATATGATATATTAATAATACGATGAAAAAAAAATAAATTGATGTATTAAATGAGTGTATAAAAATTAAAATATATTATTTTATATAAAGGTTCTTAAATTAAATAAGGGATTCAATTAAATATGTGACGCAGTCGGAATTACAAAGGATTAGCAAGCACTAAATTCGAAAGAACAAACAAGTTCTGAAATCCACCAGAAAAGAGAAAACTCTCGAAATCAATTATTTAATTAAAAGGTACATGCTTTTGCAACATAAAAAATCTTTAAATACTTAATGGAAACCCTAGTGCGAAAATTAGGCAAAACAGAAAAAGTCTAAAATTACAGGAAAAACTTAAAATGCTGTTTTGAGGTCTAAGACGAGCCCAAAACGGATCTGGAGCCATATATCACGGCGAAACAATGAATTGTGTTTGTGGCGCGATTCCCTTTCCGAAAATGTATAATAATAAGCAATCAGACATCGGATGATCATTTTCCGCATTTCCTGTTGCGTTTGTCCGCAAAGTCGTTTCTTCCTCGATCCTAGCCGTGAACCTTCCTACCTCAATATGGTAGCATCTTGTTTTATATAGTATGTGAGAGCATACTTTTTGAAAACATAAGCCCGACATGGGTGTGTCACTTTTTGACACTACGAATTGGAACCACGTTCAACAATTGAAAGATGTACCCCAACTTTCTTTGGCTAATTTTTATTTTTATTTTTATTTTTTTATGTTTTGTAAAGACTATATATTGATACACGATTTCTGATTGCGTGCTTGTTTATAATCAAACAATCCAGCTTTGGTTATGTTGTGATCCTTTTGTTTATATTTGGATTTCCAACCATAAAACCCAACCAAATCCTAGTGTCGTGTGTTTTCTTTATTAATAATGTTGTGATTCTTTATTAACGGGCCGGTAATTAAATATTAGTTCAGTTATCGATTGAGTGGGAAATATAGTTTAATTATACAAAGTATTTTTATTTTATTTATTTATTTGACTCAAAATATTTACACTGTGCTAGTATTTTATAACTTTCCAGATATCCTGGATCCAATTTATCATTCTTTCTATGTATATGTCTTTTGGATAAACTATATAGTAAGAATTTTGCCTTTGAATTTTTAATATTAATGAATTGACCTTACCTAGTACTAGTAGCAATAAATCAATATCAGTTTAAAGGATTTAATTGTGTAAAGAATTTTTATAGTGACAATGAATCACACAAATATCTGATATTAAATGTTTAACTTATATGATAATTATTTTTAAAGTAATAAATATGAGTAATTAGATATGATGATAATGTAAAATATTTTAAACTATCAAGTATTGAAAATTAAATTCTTAATTGAAAGATGATATATATATATATATTTATCAAAATTATTTGTTTTTTCTTTTGTGTGTATATAAGGTTTAAATGAATTTTTAGTCATTCTATTTTGTTCAAAATTAACTTTTAGTCTCCATCCTATGAAATATGGTTATGTGATTTCGGCTAAGATCTTATTATCCTTTTTGTTACTAGAAACTTATAATTGTTGCTAGCAATTTCAAATACAAAGTGATAAGTTTGAATGTGAAGAACGCCAATTAAGCAAAGTCCTTATGAGTTTTCTAGTTTGCAAATTTTGGCTGGACCAAATTTTTTGGTCCTATAATGTTGAAGATCAAAATACATATACTATTTTTGTTAAGCTACTATCACTATACATTTGAAGCCGGCCTAAAACAAATTTTGATCCGAAGACTTTTTAAAGTTAATAATGATACTATAAATATTTTATCATCACATACATTCTTTTAGCAAGAGATTTGGTGCAAAAGTTTTCAAAGCCATGTATATGTCTAATGTAGCATATGATCTTCTCAAATTGTGTTGGATGAAAGTTACATAGCTGGAAGATTGATTATGGATCCTCAATAAAATAATTCACATGTCTTGGTTTCCTTGCTAGAATAATCCTCGAATTATCACATGTTATTTTTTAGTTTTAAAAACAAAATTTAAAAATTAATTTATACCACTGAAAATATTAGTGGGTTGAGTCGCAGACTATGTTGCTCTCTTTAAGACGTTTCACGTTATTGTCCAAATTGTACAAGACATACTATCAACCACAGAGTCCCTAAGATAAAACAACTCAGATACACTGTATCGGAGTTCCACTGCACCGTAAAAAACCGTTCTAAAATTACACATTTAATATGACAGTCAAATGACTGCCACTAGTAATATGATACTACGACCACTTGAAGAAAGAGAAGAAAAAAGAGGGAGAAGCAGAGAAAAGTCTAAGATTTTGAAAATTTGCAATTGGATGAGAGAAAAATGTGTAATCCATTAGTCCAGATCCACAAAAACATGTGTTCCGATCTTTCCTAGGTTTTTGACCAGGCAACAAACTGATGTGCGAGTAAAAAAAAACAACTGGGGTTTGACTAAAAAACTGATGCACGAAATCGGGGGGAAGGAACTGACTAGATCAGATGTTCAATGTTGACTCGGTGGAGGGCAATCACGTGTACAACGTATCAATGAAATAAAAACGCAAACATTCGTTTAAAATTAAATAATTTTCCATATACTAAAAAATAATACACCAATTAGCCAAAGCTCAGGCTCGATCCGACTGAGCCGGCGCGCACGCGTGTGGTGGTCTATTTGCATGCGTTCTCACCCCTTCACAAAAGGGGTATCCCGTAGAACACATCCCAAGTTTCATACCTCCACCTTATAAACACTACTAATATGTGTAATCCCTCATATGTAGAACTTCCTTATTTTTTCAATTCACATCAGTAGCTCTAACTATCATCATTTTCAACATCACTCCCTCGTTAAAAATTCTAAAAATCATCTTGAACAAGACACAATATTCATATGAAATAATTTGGAGATTTAGTAGCAATGTACTATACACCTTACCCACTCTATTGACATGCTTATAAATCGTTATGATTGTAACCTTAATCGAAATTTGGAACAAATTATGGAAAATGAAAGTTCCTCCAAAAGTTAAGAACTTCACGTGGCGCCGCCTTGAAAAAAAATTGCCTCCCTACTTCATCCAAGTTTCGGATCTCACCCATGGCTTCATCAATAGATGCCCTAGTTATTTTTTGACCTTTATGTCTATGCAATCACGTTTACATCATTAGCTATTGTTGATGAGGGAATTGCTTTTTTCTTGCCTTTCTTTTCAGCAACATTAGTTCTCTTTCTCTTTTATCCATTACTTTGGTTAACACATCCTTGTGAATTATTGAAAATAATATTTTCAAATTTATTTGTTGCTCCAACACTTGCATCTTCACTATCACCGGATCCTTCTTCACACTTTGGTGATACCAAAGAAGGGAGGCAGCAGCAGAAGCTTAAAGACCCCTACATTACATTATATTCAGTTGAAAACCAGTCAACCAAGAGGAGGGTCCCCGATCTTGTACTCATCACGAAAACAAATTACTGTATATGCAAAGTCAGGGGGAGGAATTTGAATTTTATGTGCTTGACCCTTCTTCGTTTACAATATGATTATTCAATTCTAGTTAGTTATAAACAGAGTTAAATAATTTAACCCTTATAAATATATGTGTGACCTCTATACTTGATCTGGATCTATATATAATTCCCACCCTTCACAGTCCCATGCTAATTTGTTGTGATCCCCTCGTATAGTGTGTCACATGTACTTGTCCATATTCCATGGCCACATGGCGATCAATGGAAAACATATATAATATGATATTGTGCTTGAATAAGAAGCAAAAGTTGCTTTTTAGAGAAATTTTGCACCATTATTATTTGTTTATGCAAGTTTATGATATACGTATGACTTTAATTAGTAATATATTATCTAAGTTTTTTAGTCAATAATTGTAATGATTTTACTACAAAAAATAATATTAAATGATCTCTAAAAAAATAATAGAAAAAATATATAACTTTACATAACGAGTTTTTCATTGATGTTTTTTTGAATTCCTAATTTTATTGGTCTCCAAAAAAGATAATTTTGAGGGTCGATGCTGAGTTGACAAGTGAAGGTGAAACATATGCTTAAAATTGATTAGTGTGCTTTCACATTAGATGAATTAATTTATTTACTATTATATTGCTGTGGTATGTTTGGCTTAACTTGATTATTTATTTTGAGACTTTAGAATTTGATTATGAGGTTAGTAACATTACAGAGTTTATATTCTAGTTCGTTTGGTTGTTATGTTTAGTTGATCAAGTGTCTTATTTGCTTTGAAAGTTTTAAATTGAACCAAATCTAATAGTATTTTTGCTACGTTTTATCGCTTTAATTTTTTTCCGACATAAAATGTGTCACAAGTAAAGTAGTTTGGTTAACTGTACTGAAGAAAAAGGAATTATACTGATAAATGTATAATAACATTGCATAAATAGGTAACTGTGAACATTCTCTACAAGTACCCTTCTATGATAGATCAAGTGGATGATTCTCAAGTAAATCATACAACTCATCTCCAATTCCAAATCCAAGCATTCTTGCCATATCATTTATCTTTAATTTAGGCTTGGGAATGTTGTGATGCTTCAACCATGAATACACAATAAAAACTTTCTTCATAACAAACAATTCCAATGCCTCTGGATTAAAAACAACTCCCATTTTCATATTCATCTGCAACACAACATATATAAATAACATCAAATCAATGTTCTCTCCTTAACACACAAACACACAAACATACAATTATTTTTATTTTTGTATCACACCTGATGTGGAACTAACATAGCAGCATACCGAGCTAGCTCTCCAGCTCTCCAGTCCAACAAAACTGGCAGCCATGGATAAGTAGCATCAAGTCTTACAAACCATAGTCTAATATCAGGAAACTCTGATAATTCTCGAGGATCGCGAGGATCCTGTCTGGTATAATCGATGGTAAATCCAATGGAGCGATCAAGAAATTCTTGCGGTTTTACTGTAAACATTAATCAGTACCACCAAGAAGCGCCACTAAGTTAACTTTGAATCTTAATATTGTCTATCTAAAATGAATAAAAGTTTAGAAGTTTGAATAGCTTGGTTGCTTACCAGATAAAGGGTTTTTCATACCAGTTGCAGCTTGAAAAGAGGACAAGTCAAGACGAGCAATAACATCGTTGTCAATTAGAACATCAAATCGGCCTTGAGTTGGAGGCATAGGAGGTTGAACTTTAGAGTCATCTGCAAGTTAGTATTTACATAGAGCATTGCAAGTTAGTATTTGGTGAATTGACAGTAGAACTTTAAAAGTAGTATTACCATCATCGTCAAATAAAGAGACATCGAAGTTCCCTTGGGGGTTGAAGGCAACAGAGACAGAAACATTTGGACGCTCGGAAATGGGTTTGCAGTAAAAGCATGGAGTTAGAGAGGAATTAGTTTGTTTTGGCAAAGGAGAGAGTGGAAGCAATGGTTTGAACCTAATGGTGGTAGCCATACTTTCAGACTTCAGCTGCCAGAAGCGGTTAATACAGTTTCTTCATTTTATTTTATCTATCTATATATTCTGTACGCCTTATGTATGCTATCCATCCGCATCCTTCAAAATACTTTTTTTTTTGTAATTAAAATGTTTGGGCCTTTAAAGTTGTTATCTATCTATATAACCAAAAAGATGTGGTACTGGGCTTGGGTCATCCCTAAAGTCCATACAGGAACAGTTGGTACTTAGTAGCTTTTTGTTCCATAGTTTGGATTTGGAAATGGGTGAAATTTTTTCATTTTGCTCCGTTGCAAGAGAGGTGGAATTCTGTGTTGTTTTGATGTTGAGGCATGGGAGATTGGTGCATAAACTATTGATAGTATGGTCATTAGTGGCTCCTGCTTTATCATTTTGAGGCTTTTCCTGTTACACTAATCTTGACTTTGGTGCCATGAATAATAGAGCTTGGGATTTCAGTGGGTGTCAAACAGAGAATATTGTATTAGTGACTGAAATTATTGTCATGTGCTATACAACCATGTCATTACATAACTTATTCATGTCAGATGTATGCTTTTTTAAGGCACACCTCAAATTTTTCAAAAGATCCTTTCATTGATCCCTATTTTTTCCCATGTATTTATTCATTTGATGGGACCATTTTTTCTTTTCTTTTGTGGTTATTGATGGATTTGTTTTACAACACAAAATTGTTACCTAATGCAATTTTGCATAGCTTAGTCATTTGGAAACATTCTTATGGTTTTCCTTTCGGTATAAACCTTTGCTTGGAATCCACTTCTTTAGGTTTTTATATGGAAGTGTTTGACTTCACATTTTTAATCAAAGTGGCTTTCCAGATACTGATATTTCACAAGATGGAAGTCATATGAAGTAAGGCCATATGTCTTGTTGTTTGCTTGCTTTTTTTTGTAATGTTATGTGTATTAAGTTCATTAGATTTTCTTTGTAATGCAGTTCAACATTACTCAAGTGTACATTACATCTGCTATATGTAGTTGGCTTGTTAATGTTAACTGTGTTGGCGGTTTATTTCCCCAAAAATCGCCAAATCAGGAACCTGTTCTAGAGTCATTGCACTAGATTTTTCTGAAAATATGCTTCATAACTGTTGTGGTTTCATTAATTAAGATGAGATGACACTCTTTCATCCACATAAAGTTTTCCTCTCCATCTGCTTGATTCTAAAATTAATGCAGCAAAAGCATATGAAATTCATTTTTTTCCCCTTGTTAATACACACAAAGCTGTATATATACACAAATACTAAAAATTGGTTTCTCTTTTCGCCCAAGTACAATGTATAGTTTACCTTGGAGATTGGTAGTAATATATGCTTTCCTGCCCACATTAAGTGTAAAGTGAACTCTTGCATCTTACTGAGTAAAAGAAAACCTTTTAGAGAGTTCTCATGTGAATTTTGTTCTAATATTAGAGTTTGGTAATAGCAAATCAGTTTAGTTACCTGATTACTGCAGGTACAGGATTCCTATACAATGCATCTTGATATATTTATATGCTTTCCAACATCTTTCACAGTGATAATGCATGTCAAGGTGGCACAACTCCCAAAATGAAGGTGACATTATTTTTTTAGTTGGAGGAAAAAGACTAAATTCATAATTGTAACGAACATGAAACAAGATACAATTCCATGAATTAATTAATGTCATAAAGAAAAATGCTAAAAACAAACTCTTTTGAGTTCGAATACACTCTTCATGATAGGTCTATTTTTTAAAGAGCTATGCTATTTAACACAAAAACATACATCATGAATCTGTCATGAAGTAGTAACCGGTCAATAAAGGGACAAACTTACCATACAAGAGTGGTCAATGATTTTAATTGATTGGCGTTAGCTCTTGCTACATCACTTGTGATGAAATCGTGATGTATCTCTTCGTGATACAAAGCATTTCTGTTTTTTAAAATATCGACAGAATTGCGTGGAAGTTGTTCAGTTTTTAAAAGTGTTGTTATCAATACTCATATGAAAAGCATCATTGATGCATTGTGAAACAAGCTTGGCAAGATCAATGTTAGATTTTAATTTAACTCTAGTACTGCATCTAGAGAGCAAACTTTTCAGTTTTCACTTCCATTCCATAGATATGTGGAGAGTTTCCAAAGTGGGAAGTAGGTCCCTGATGTATTTGGACTGAGTGAAGAGCATGCTTCCATGAGATAAGTACTTGACCTCTATGCCAAGGAAGTAGTCGGACTTGGCAAGATGCTTGAGGGCAAACTACATTGATGTTAACCAACTCAATTAGTCTAGCTTTTCATTGGCCATGTAGGCATGCCAAGCTGGAAAAGTTAGTTACAATTTGTTATTGAGTTAGTTATACTCTCACTGTATAAATACACTCTCTGATGTAAACATTCAGTAACAATAATGATAACAAAAAATTGCAGAGTATGTGTGTGCTAAGTATCTGAATGTAATAATTTTTTATATTTGTGAGATGTTAGGCATCATTAAAGTGCACTCTTGAAGTTCACGGTTAGCAGGGAAGTTAATCTGTTTTCATTACTTCTGCTGATCAGTGCTTGGTTTACATCTTCGGAGGGTGTTTTTTATATATTTTCTGAAGTCATACATAGGTTGATGATTACCCATTTTTTGCTAGTTGTTTAGTTGGTATCTGCATAAGGTTTAATTGATACTTATGCAGGTTTGGTTTGTTGTGTACATTTGTTTTCTTAGAACTTCAAGGTGTTGAATGCGCAGCTTACAAGATTAAATCATCTACATGATTCAATTAGTTTTGTTATGAGACACAAAAAAAGTGTGTCGCTCACTCTCTAGCAAGGGTGTCATGGTGCTTTGCTTGTTACCAAAATTCTGATTTGATTTTATTACTTTGCTTGTGTTGGATGAAATGCATTAAGTTTTATTTATAGCAATGTAATTCAGAGTTATGACAATTCTTTTAAAGAATGTCATCTAAATTGTGTAAATGCCAAATTAGATTAGATATATTAAACTAATTTGGGCCGTGTTAAAAATATGTTGAGAGCTCAGCAGAAATATGTGGACCTCTTACCAGCTTTTAGAAGATTAGTCAAATTGGAGAGGCAAGCAAGTAACTCTACCAACCTGATTTTAAAAGTTTTGGTAAGTAACCTTACCAACCTCATGTTTTCTCATCGACTTTTATAAAAAGTAAGGAATAAGGATAGAGTAATACTACTGACACAATTATAGCAATCACAAATTAACATTTTCACACCTTGACTATTTTCTCATTTTGAGCGTCCCTACTTAAAAAAAATATTAATTAAACTTTGAATTAAGTCATCTTATAGGTACATTTGTGCACTAGAATCTAAGGGAACATAAATGTGTAGACTAGTAAAGTTTAGAGTTTTATGTACGTAGCATTAGTTATAACTAATAAGTAGTGTTTAGAGTTGTTTCATTTAAAATCACAGTGATCAATTAAGTCTAGAGGAAAGTACAAGACATCTATGATACGGTAAAGGAGTGAGCTTATATGAGATATGGCTCATTAAAGCATCTCTTATAGAGAGACCTTAACAATCCCTTAAAAATAAAGAACTCCTTTATAGATTTTCATCGTTGGATCAAGTCTAAATGATAGTAAGGAGAGCTTAAAATTAAGAGATATACAAGTAATCTCAAAAGTTGTTGCTTAACATTAAAAAATAAATAAAATTATGAAGAAATGTAGCTAGATTCAATAATAAATAAATAAAACTGAAGATAGAAAATTGAGGATAAAAGAACATAAATATGTGAGGTTAACTATAAGTTGCCTATATGCAATGACTTTGGAGTAAAAACTAATTGAATTGCATGTGGTATGTGGGGGACAATTGACAAATTTGAATTTATGATTTTTTGAGAAATTGCATTTACTTTTCTTGAAGTTACATTGAATGACACTTACACTTTCTCTGGTTTTAAAAAAACACTCACATCTCATATACTCACTAAAAAAACTGTACCAAATATTTTTTTGTCACACTTACATCTATTCATGTTATTTACTATATGACACAATTAAAATTTTAGCTTTAATTTATAAAAGTACGACTATATATCTAGTATTTACAATTTTGCAATGTATGGTTATGTTCTTACTAGCATAATTGTACATTCGATAATCTTTTTGATAAATGACAGATAAAATTGAAAAAATGATAGAAAATAAATGTTATACAAATATTTTATAATGAGTATAGAAAAGGTTAATATTTTTTGAAAATTAGAGAGAGTATTAGTGTCATTTAAGATGACATTATGAGAGATAAATACAGTTTACCATTTTTTATATTAGTGTATAAGTTTCTGGTGAAATTATTTTGGAAGAAAAAAAAGGCTTACTCTAAATTATTTAAATCCTACTCTAGGGCATTCTGGGTAAAAAAAAAAGAATTAAACAAGTAATTTTTGTTGTCGTTGATAATAAGATAAACAAGTGATTTAATTCTTGAATACTAAAGATGCTATTATATGATCCATCTCTGATTTTTTGGAAACGGCTGTGCATGTGACAAAGCATTTAAAAATAGTAGATGTGGAAGTGGCAAAAAGATTAAATTAGGAGGGGGGCAAAGTGAGTGTGAGGTAGAATTGCAGCGGCTTCTGCAGATAGATCCCCTCGTGCGTCTCACCCGCTGACTCACACTTTGTCTTTTTAATCTAACCTCATAATAATTATCTTTTCCTATCTTATGGATCTTTTGACCTTTGACCACAAAACCAATCACACTAAATTAACTTTACAACGTGTGTGTGTGTGTATGAGGAAAAGGGTGGTAGTATATAGTACAAATCTACATGCTTCTTCATTGGTCATGTTAAATTTGTGATTTAGAGGTCCTTGGATCCCTTGCACGTGAGGTCCTTTTGCTAATATCATACCATTATGCTTTTCATGGCACGTGGGGGTGATATTTTTATTCTTCATTTCTTTTTTATTTTCTCACATTTTCTCTTATGTAATATTTTCAAATTCATATTAAACTAATCGGTTCAACCAAGTAAATTTACTTATGTGGGTAATATTTGATTTTTTTTTATTATTATAGTTTAATACTATTTATTTATATATAGTTAAACCAAATAAATTTGTTGAAATGATTTGGATGTCTTGTTGGTTGAATCCATTAATATACTTTATTTATATTTTTCTTCGTATTTTTGTTAATAATGGTAATTATAAGGTTATACACTTGCAGTATCCTACTTCTGCTGGTCGGTGCTGATATCATTAGTAAAACATTGTTCCCATTGTGGATTTCTTGTTACGAGGTTTTTGTTCATTATCATAAGTTTTGTGCTTCTTTTGCTTTCTAAGTGAGTTATTATTTTCCTCTTGTGGTAGCATGTATTAAGAGAACACCCCCTATTAACATCTCTGTCTATTTCACAAAAAACAAAAAGCACTAAGAGAAACATTATGAAAAGAAAAACCGTACATGATGTATTTTTAGACAAGGGATCGGAGATAGGGGGAAGGGGATACCCTAACCCCAATTGAAATAAATTTTTAGGTACATTTATGCAATACAGCCCCCTTATCCTCCTGTGCTTCTAATTTGACTAAAAGTAATATCATGCACCTCAATTCAATAATGTTTGTTAGAAGACATGAGATAAAGTGGGGCCGAGATAATTTTGCCTTCTCCACCTTGATTAATCAAAATTTATATTTGTCTTTTTTTTAGTGGGTGTGAAATTTAGACTCATTTCTGTACGTAATGAGTATGAGATTTTTCAGCTGACATCTGCATTCATTTATATATATATATATATATAAATTTAAAAATCATATCTATTATAATTAATATAATAAAAAAATAATAAATAAAAAATTGTATAAATATGAAATTATAATTTTTAATATTTAATATAGTATGTATATAAAATTTAAAAATTACAATAATATTACTAGCGGGACGGGTATCCGCGAGTGTGAATTATGTTGTCATCCTTATTTGCTAACAACATATTTTTTTTACATATATTTTTAATATATTTATTTTATTAATTGAAATTTAAATGAATCACGTTAAATAATATAGATTATGAAATTTTTTTATATAAATTTCAACTAATAAAGTGTGTTAAATAAGTCAGTAAATCATAATTCAATTAATAAAATATCGATGTTGTTAAATTAAAAGTTTTATTCTAAGTTCAAAATCGAAATATCTCTTTTAAAAAAAAAATGTTTGGTCACAATGGAATTGAAATGTGACCGCCTATTTTACAATGTAACGTGAATCCTACACAATGTACTGTACTCAGATAGATTTTTGGTCAGAGATTAAAAAAAGTTTGTCTTTTTTCATGACAAATTACAAATTAGCATTATGTTTCGTGTCACAAGATCAGTCCTTACAGTACAGCAATTTGACAGCGTAAAAAATTGATAGTCCAAAATTTGAATTATGACAATTGTAACTACACCAATGATGGCTTCTGGGGTAAAATAGTTTGTAAGCTTTTTGGGTCCCGTGCCAAAAGAAATGTAGTGATATAAAAAGTTAAAATACCAATCGAATAGATTTATAGTTTAAAATTCACAAATATATACGTGTACAGTCACAATTTAGATAATACTCTAGCGCAAAAAAAAAACATTTAATTTTGCTAGTTACTATGATTCAATTAATTTCTTATTATATATACATCAAAACTATATCAATTATATATATATATATAATTTTTATATACTTATTATACTTATTTCACATTTAATTTTATCTTTCTTTTTATTATATCATCAATTTATTTATATATATCAGATAATTCTCTTTATCTCTTAAAGCATATATACCTCATGATGCCATAAAATGTAAATCAAACATTTTTGTATAAACCAACATTTTAGTCTCTGAAAATATAAGACGTTGTCGTTTTGGCTTATAACTCAACAAAAAAACTCAAATTAGTTTTTGAATTATTAAAATAATTTCTAAAAGATATAACTTACTATCATAAAAGTATTTGAAAGACACAATTTAGTGTCAAAATAGTCTATGATCGTTATAACGTCAAAAACTAAACAACATTTTAATGATTTAAGAATTAATTTGGTATTTTTGTTGTGTCATCGACTAAAATAACAACGTCATATACTTTTAAGAACTAAAATGATAATTTACACAAGATTTTTCTTATAAATTTCCAAATGCTTAGGTATTTTCATGGCATAGATACTTTGAGGTATTTTATGTTGAGATATTTTTTAATGACTTTAAAAATTGACATTATATTATTTTCTTAGGTTATGTTTGGAGTAATTCTTGATTTTCTATTATGAAATTTTTAAAATTTAAAATCAATTTTAATTTTGAGTTTTTAATTTTAATCTTAAGTTGAATTTTAATTTTAATTTTAATTTTATTTAAATTGAATTACTCTATTTACCGTGTCTTATTATAAATTTACCAAATATAAAAGAATATTAATACATACAAATAATTAAAAAAAATAGTTCTCTTACCAACTCTCCTAACAAGGGTAAAGTTTAATTTTCATTTTTCAAGATGAGTAAAATCAGATATGATATGAACATTTGAATAAAACAAAAGCTATGATATGAACTTCTTTGACTCGTAATCTCGTAGGTAAAATTGTTTTGCCAAAAGTGACAACCAAAAACACTCTGTCATATACCACGCCAATGCTAAAAAGATCACGTGAACAGGGTTTTGAAACCATATACCGAAGCTAAGGGTAAAAAGAGACACAAACAAAAATTACTAATAATCTCCTCTCCATTATTTCAAACCCCAAGAATAACTCTTGGTTATTTCCTAAAGGCACAATATATAAGCAAGTTCCTAAAAACTAGCACTAAATTAAGCTCCTAATTTGTCATTAATTTTGATGGTCAGTGCAAAATGAGTTGTGCCTGTTCTGTCTGTGAAATGCACATAATTATTAAAGTACACATTGATTGGTTTAGTGGAGTGGTTGATGATTGGTTGGTTAATGTTGCCCATGTTTGATTCCCCAAAAAACATGGGATTTTATCATAAATATCTTGTTTCGGAATTTAGCTGAGTCAGTTTAGGTGAAGTTCATGCTGCCAATATGCACTTGCACCACTAATTAACAACATTTGTGCCCTTAGTTAGTGCCTGAATAATTTCCTTGTCTTTAAAAAAATTAATAGAAATTCGACAATTAAAAAGGAAATGAGGTAATATGTGTATATAATGTTTGGCTTTTTGACATCAATTAAATTTAAAGAGAATTTTTTTGATCTCTTTAAATCTAAGTTCGTTTGTGTATATACTAATACATCCTCAATTGTTATTGTTTTACTTGCATAGTTATTCGAAAAAATTTTGGTTTTTAGTTTTGTCTTATTATTAAAACATGGAAGAAAAATAGTACTAGTAGTGATTTATGTAGAGCTAGTTGGCACATTTACAGTAAAATTAGGCGTTGGGAGAATCGAAGTGGAAAACGGCCTAGCTAAGACAAAACACCAATTCCTTCTACCCCACTTGCCACGATTCCATTACTTTCTAGTATCAAATTAATCCAATTGATTTATTAACCAAAAACCTTTCAATTAATTGTTGCAACCATCACCAACATTCTGAGTTGTTGGTACATTGAACCATGATTTTTTTGTTTTACATGTCACCATCGAACGATCACAATGTTACAATACCAGAATTTTGAAAAATTGGAGAAAAACGAAAACAGAATGAGACAGAAATAAATTTGTTAAATTTTTATTCTTGACTGTTCAGTCCACAGTGTTTAATTACTTAGTGTTTATATCATGAGAAATGCTCCTAAAGTATAACAAAGTTGTAGGGTTAAAAAAATTCGACTGATATTCTATGGTAAAATATAACCAAATATTTTCATTAAAACTTTAAAGTTGAAAAGTATATCATTAGTTTTGTTTTTAAAAGGAAAATATAGTTTTTTTTAAAGGAAAATATAGCATTAATTATATATAATAAGATAGAATATATTTGAATTAATTTAAAGTTTTAAATATGAAAGTAATTATTTATAAGTGTAAGAGTAGCACATTCATTAAACTGATCATTTAATCTGTCACATTATATTATATAGTTTTTAAATTAACGACGGTTATTAAATTATATGATATCATGATAAATTATAAAGTTATTTTATATTATCACTATACTCTCTTTATTTTTCATTATTTATATTTAGAAACTCTCTTTATTTTCATTATTTATATTTTGAAATTGGTCCGGATTTGAATTTTCAAGTTAACTAAAACATGAAAATTGAAATTGTTTAATTGCGCAATATGAATATAGAGCAAACAATGGATAATAAGTAACATGTCACACTTGTTAGCTTTCGTGAATAATATAGTATAGATTGTATGTGTATAGAAATAGGATTAATAATGGAATGAAGTTGGCACAATTGGTTAAGGACCAAGATTTGTACAATCACTTGCCACGGGGAGGAGTGTTCAAATTGAATCGGATCCCTTCAAGTCGTAGTCCCTGCATTCACGTATTCGAGATATCAAAAGTTATTTGATTGATATTGAATAGTCTAAATTTAAATTTGATGTATTAAATATTAAAATTAATTTTTTTTTTGAGTGCTTGATCAAAATTAGACAGTCACATGTGTCCTCAAATGCGTGAATTTTCCGACACTAAGAAATTCAAATTTGTTCAAATCTCTTTGAAGCCACTAAATAGTTGACATTTTTAATGGCATGTGTTTTATTTTGAGTGGTTATAAAGAAGAGTGATTATGAAAACATCTTCTCTCTTTTCACTTTTGTGGGTCCTATACAATAAGTATTAAAATTAATAAATGTCACTGAAATGTAAAAACATAGAATTATTTTTTAGACTAATTTAGTAAATAATTTTGAAGTGGTGAGTTGGAGAGATTAATTGTTTATTAAATATTATTATTAAAATACTAAAAAACAAGTTATGTATATACAAGACTCACTTAAACACTCAAATGAAAAAGTTTTATTGTGAATGCTCTTAATTAGTGAACCATTGTGTCGGAAAAAGATTCTACATGACTAATTCAATGACTATATATGACTCACTATGAATTGATCTTCTTGATCATGGCCTCAAGGGTTCTCATGGATATGGCCAGTTGGATAAACTCAGTGATCCATTGTTATAACCATGTTGCTTTGAAGAACAATTATCATTAATTATAGTTTTGATGATTACAAAATATATCGAGGAACAATTAATGTTTTAATGTATTTTTTTGATATATGTAGAGTATCTAACTCAAACTCTAATAGTGATCATCTAAATATAAGACTTTTTTTTTTCTTTCACTCCACTGCTGTATAATCAAATCAAGACTCTGATCAACGCGCCTTAACACCTACCTTGATTTGCCTGCATCTGATGAATGCATCGAAAGATTCTTTTGATCATCTGGTTTGTACTCTCAGAAAATTCATTCATCTAAGCTAAAGAAGAAATCAACAATCAACATCTCTCAGTTGACCCAAATCAAATTATATGTCATCCTCTTATGGAAATTATCCTTTGAATTAAGCATCCACCAACAAGCGTGATGTGATTGTTTGAGTTTCCTGTCTTAATAATCAAGATACACTGAATCATCACAAAACTTAGAAATGACAAGAATACATGTGAAGATTCAAGACATCTAACTAATTGATGATCCTTACATTTTGTACGAGAGTTGCAAACAATTCTTGCAACCATCAAAAACCCTGATGACATTAAGTTTCTCTATATAAAGAAGTGAAAACAACAATTCAAAGATACACGACTATGAGTGAAACTTATGAGCAAAAATTCTTGTATACAAAAATGCGATTTTTTTTTGTTGAAATAATCATAGTGTTTTTAGTGAGTGCTTATACTACCAAGTCCTCTTGTAAGAGTTACCTAAAAACAAACCCCTCATATCTATAACTTAGCCAGTAGTAGTTGCAACCTCAAAAACTTGATTGTACTAAGCTAGAGATTTGAGAAGATTTGAACATAATCAGGAGACTAGTAGATGATCCAATGCTTGTGAAAATAAATTTGTATTAGTAAATTAAATCCTTATAAATGAAGGGACTCGACGTAGCTATTGTGTCGATGGCGAACTAAAATAAATCGGTTTTGTGACCTCTAATCCTTATCTTCTTATTTTTATTAATATTGTTTTAAATTTTTAACCATAACTTGTTTTCACGAATTCTTTTAAAAATAAAAGCACAATTCAAATCTCCTTTTTCGTGTTTTTTTTTTCACCTTCACCGATCAAAACCAATTAAGTTGGTTCAACTTCTATAAAAATATTATATTTTTTTATCTAAACCAAATTAATTAGCCGCGGCGAAACCCCTATTCTTGGACATTTGTTTGAATGTGCATTAATCCTTTAAACTTGTGGTCTGCTGGAGCCAATGACTCCAACGTACAATTGGAGTAGTCTTCTAGGTGCTCCTCTAGCTTTCATTTTTAATCGCAAAAAAAGTATATATACATATTTTGTCTTCACCATGATAAATGTGATGTTAATGATTACTCTAAATGACCACTTCTCAAACAAGTATGCTCTTAATTTCCGGTACTATGTTTTATGCTATGTCTTGCTAGGTGATTGGTGATTTGGTGTCTCTATGCTCTAATTGCTTAGCTTTGAAGTCATACAGTAATTGTTGGTATATATTAATAATAATAATGCAAACTGTGGTGATCAGAGATTTGCAGAAGTCCAACATAGCACGAAGGAAATTGAAAGAAAATAGTTTTTGGAGAAAAGGTGATTCCAAGTTCGGTTGTGCTTTCTCAACTAATCTCTTTTCATTCGGTTTTAAAACTTATGCTATGCAACTTGCCGACTTTTTAAAATATTGATTATAATAACAAAACAAGTCAGAACTAATTAGTTCCATTTATATTATTGATGAAATAAATTTCTAAATTGTTTTTGTTGGTTCCAATATATTGAACCATTCAGTTAATCCAAAATTTTTATATCTTTTGATTTTGATGTTTAAGGTTGTGTTTAGAATGAATATAGTGGATTAATAAGTTATTCTAAAGCGTCTACGCCGTTAAGTTTTGATGTTTGGAGTCTTTGGTATCAATTTATTAGACTACAAACCCGACCTACCTAAAAAGATAGGGAGGATTCGCACCTACTCAAAAGTATCGTTAATTAAGTTACTAAAAATTTTAACAATCAAGAAAGATAATTCATTGAGCAGGTTAATCTTAGCCGATCTCATGAAATAGAACTTTGGCGTGCAATCCCAATCATTAACGGATAGAAGAATACGGAGATCACACACTCAAATTATGTTTGAGTTTAGAATAAATGCAAAAAGTCCAACTCTAATTACAAGACCACTATATAAGTTAAAAGGTAAGAAAGAGATAAATAAATTTTTTAACAGGTTTCTCCAAATACTATATTAAATGTCACCGGAGTTTTTTCAAACTTGTAAATTTGGATAATTTAAATATATTCTTTTACCGAACAATTTTAAAGACATTAAATATTTTTTTAATGATAATTATTTTGGTTTGATAACAAACATATTACATACCATGTAAACCTCTATTTTGACAATTCAATTTTTTAGACATCTATTTGTATCTTTTAAATGTTTCAAATACTCTAAAATAAACATCAAATCTAGTGGTAAATTAAGGGTCTCTATTAACTATAGTGATTAATCTTTTGAGTTAATAAAAATTTATTTAAAAAATTAACTCTTCGTACCATTTTATTTATAAACAACTTCGACATTAAACGTAAATTAACTCAGATCTCCTTACCCGAATTCTAACTATATTTACAAATAAAAATATGTACTAAAGAAATTAAAATGTGAATAAAAATAAATGAGTACATGAAAGTGGCCAAATATCTTTGAAAATGTTCTAGCCAGCAATTAAAGACAACACTCAACACATCAATTGCACAAAAAATATTGAAATTTAACCCTTAACTCTAAAGTCGAAAACCAAGTTGCTATTAGCAACTAGTTGTTTCCAAGATGTTTTGAATCATAAGAGAGGTGACAAATTTTTTATAATACATATTTATATATATATATATATATATATATATATATATATATAAATTTAGAAATTGTGCAGCTGGTTCAAGAAGAGATAGGTTTATTTAGAAATATATTGAGCTCTTAAGCCAAGAAGAAAGAGCAGAATAGTTTAGAGAGACCTAAGAGAATGGGAGACACGGAAACAGCGCCCACGTTCCCCTCATTTCTTAACTTTGTTTCTTTATACCCTTTCTGATTCTCTCTTTCTCTGTCTTTTTCATCCCTCTCATAATAACCCTTAATTCAATTCCCCTATAATATGTACAAAATCTTTTTTTTTTTATTTATTTCTTTTATATATATATATATACTCCTCCTGTGAACCTCCATAAGTACCTCTTCTGTTACCTACTATACCTTGATTAATTATTACATTAATTAACCTCAAGAAAATTATTCAAAGCTAGCCTCTCTTCTCTTGCAAATTTTTTCATGATCATGGTTTGATGAATTTCCTTTTTTGTGTGCATAATTCTGTTTTTATATGAAAATTCTTACAATTTGATGAGTACCCTTTTGGTTAAAATGATTTTAATTGTTGGTAATTTTTAATATAGGGATACCAAAAGCCTGCATGGTTGGAAGCTCTTTACACAGAAAAGTTCTTTGTTGGTTGTTCTTATCATGAAAATGCAAAAAAGAATGAGAAGAATGTTTGTTGCTTAGATTGTTGCACAAGTATTTGTCCTCATTGCTTGCCGTCTCATCGTTTCCATAGGCTTCTTCAAGTTCGCCGTTATGTTTATCATGATGTTGTTAGATTGGAAGATCTTCAGAAACTAATAGACTGCACCAACGTTCAGGTATATGATAGTGTTTTTCAATAAAGTAATATACTTTTTCACTAGTTATATTTCATGCTCATTCATAATTGAAACTAAAATCAATTCCAATTCAATCTTTCTTCCACATATTAATTTCTGATTTGAATTTTGTTGACTATATATATAGGCCTATACTATCAATAGTGCCAAAGTGGTGTTCATCAAGAAAAGACCTCAAAACCGCCAATTCAAAGGATCAGGAAACTATTGCACTTCATGTGATAGAAGTCTTCAAGAACCTTTTATCCATTGCTCTCTTGGATGCAAGGTACGTAACGTATATTATATACTAAAAAACTCATTCAATTAAATTCATTTATGCTCATTCATTACAAAGTCAATTGTTATTGACTTTGAATTGAACACATAATTTGATATACTTGAATTATATAGTTAAGAAAGAATATATATATATAGGCACAATTAAATTCTTTTATGCTCATTGATTACAAGTGAATTGAAATTGAACACACATAAATGAATTATTATATAGTTAAAAAAGTATATATGAGTACTTGATATATATATTATTAAGGTAAGAAAATTAGTTAGTATAATTTTGAATACTATTTGATCAATATGTATATAGGTGGATTTTGTGCTGAATCACTACAAAGACCTTTCTCCCTTCTTAAGGACATGCAACACCCTACAATTAAGTCCTGATTTTCTGATTCCACAAGAAATGGGGGATGAAGAGATGACAAGATCAACAATTGTGGATTGTGATGAAGCAATGAGTTCATATTCAGGATCATCATCAGGGTCAGAGAATATGAGCATGGCATGCACAGAAATTGTTAGGAAAAGAAGAAGTGGATGGACAACAATGTGTGCAAAATTCATGGCTAATAACAATAAGGTTTCTGATGAAGACATCGCTACTAGTATGAGTAGAAGAAAAGGAATCCCTCATAGATCTCCTCTATGTTAATTACTTACCTTAATCAATAAAATTAATTAAGCTAAGCAGCTACCAACAAAGTTGAAAAAAATTAAGGGATAAAAAAAATAGTTTATCGGTACTACTTCAATATTTAATTTTTTTTTTTTTAATTACTCCTATGACATGATGTTTTGACTGAAGTGAATTGTTCAAAGTTCCCTGTCTCTTTCTCTCGAAATTGGAAAATTTTGTTTAATTAATCACTTGGTCGGGGTTTTGTCTTAATGGCATCACGTGATTCCCAATTCCAAGTTATGGTATGTACATTTATTTAAGTAGCATTTCATATTATGGTGATTATAATATTAATTATTATTAGTACTATATCCTAGTCACTAGTCAAGAATCCTACTTTTGACTAGTAGCCAGAATAAATCATGATGAAAAACAATAGAAATCATGTTATGTTTGTACTATCAGTATTTTAAAACAACGGTCATTTTTACACTTCAAATAAAACATCACATATTTCAAGTTATAAAAACCTCTACATTTAAAAACACGTAATTTTGGTCCAGTTAAATATATCATCTTCATCTCTTTTAATAAACACTTATAAAATATTTTACATATATTAAAAAATATTAAATAAAATTAATAGTATAATTTAGGTATATATTTTGTATATGATTATTACTAAATTATTATTTTTATATACATATCTTTAAAACCTAAAACTTTCACATAAGTTTCTACCTCCCTTATCAATAAAAGTGTGATTAAGTGGCTAATAATTTAAAGTAACGGTATTTTGCGGTGGAGTTTGAATAAGTTATAAAGTAGAGTATCACTGGATTAAAATATATGTGATTGAGTTTAATTTAAATGACAATACTTTTAAAAATATTCGATCTAACTCAATTCGAAATAATGTAGTTTAAATTAAATTGATCTAAATTATAATTATAAAAATAATTTTAATACTAATATATAATAAAAATCAAGTTTAGAGCAAAATATAACATAATTAACATTATCGGATAACATTAATCGATTATATTTGAAATATATAAAATATATATAAAAATAATTAAAAAAATTAAACAAATAAATATTATTAGAAAAAAAATTCAAACTAACAAATAACATATTAATACAATATTTAATACTAATAAAAAAAATTAAAATTTATATATACGATTTGGTTTGATTTTAAAAGAAAATTGATTAACAAAATTAACTAACAATTAAGATCAGTTTATTCAAATTAAGATTTGAAAATTCCAATACTAAAAGCAAACTTATCATTTTCTCATTATACCTGTTCAATCAAAGGAAAACAAATAAAATGAGTAAACAAGTAAAATGATCGAAGTTTAAAATTTGGAGAAGGAGGAAATATCCTAACTTAACTAATATATTAATATTTGTTAATAGAAATATAATAATAACAAATAATGTTTTTTCTTGGTGCAAATAATAATAAATAAAATTAAATCAGTGGGAATTTATAGTTAAACCAATTTTTCTTTTTTGACATAAAAGCAATATTTAATTAATAATAAAAAGGTAAAGATTTTTTAAATTTATGTAGTTAAGCTTTTTTATTAAATTTCAAATTAATTCAATAATAAATATCAATTATGTAAAGGTTGCATATCCAGTAAGCACAACCCGATCTTCATTCTAATTATTATGGCTTATTTGATGGCAAAGTGCAGCCAACTTTATAATTTATCATATTATTAGATTTTGTGATCAAATAACAAATTTATCAAAGAAGAAAAAACTAAAAAGACCGTACCTTTTCGTTCATATAAATAGACGAACAAGGTTTTCAGAAATTAAAAATTTTAATTCGGTTTCATAACAGACACAGCATCTTATGATAGTAAGGTCCCTGTCATATTTACAAAATAAAGAAAAGAAAGGTACATACCGTCTAAAATTTCGACCTCGCTCACTCCTATAGATTCTTATCATTAAAAATTAATGTATTTAATTTTAAATTTATACTAATCATATTAATTTTGCTGACCAAAAGATATAGTTCTTCAATTTAAATATTATCTAAAAAATATATAATTTAAATATTTTTCAAAATTTGTGTATTTACAACAAATATTTTATTTAGTTTTAAATATAAACAAAAAAAATTAACTTTTTTATGATTCAAAATATAAGCAAATTTCAACTATTTTTACTATATTAAATATTTTTTTTTATAATATCTTTCATTTAATTTAAACTTTTTTACTCGTTAAAATAACGTTATAATTATGTATTTCTGTTTATAAAGTATTCTAAGAGTAATTTTAGTAGTTGATTTATTTATTTTTTAATATCAATAAAAATTAGTTGATTCTTTGATATATGTGTATTTTTTTTCTTTTTATATACATACTTGGAAGGTTTATGTCTTTTATGGTTTAGTATCATGAGTATTAGATTTTATGACGGAGAAAATATAAACGGTTTTTAGGGTTTTTTCCTTCCTTATTTTAGGGTATTATTATTTAGAATATAACTCACTTTTATAATTTTGAATTTTTTGTTTGAATATTTCTTTTTTTTTTTATATACATCAAAAAGCCCAATTTTTAAAATAATATACAGAATTGTCCTATTTTTTTCCTTAGTGGGAGGTCGCTTTCTCAAGAAGCGACATGCCGAAGGATTTTTTGTGTGTGTACATTTTACAAATTTTGAATATATCGAATATACCCTTCTGTATTTTCCAAACTAATTCATCTCTATCATCTTTATTCAACAAGTAAGTACAATATTTTTGTTATTGTTTTTTGTACACTGATGTTGTTGTTGTTGGGTTTTAAAAACTGCAAACCCTTCATTATGATTTCTGCCTCTGACTTATGCATGTAATTTTTTCATTTGATTTATGCGTGGGATTTCTGCCTTTGATTTCTGCGTATGATTGCTGCCTCTAATTTCTTCCTCTGATGATATCATCTACCCTTGATGATATCTTCTGATTTCTGCATATGATTTCGCCCTCTGATTTCTACGTATTTATGCCTCTAATGGTATCCTCTGATTTACTTATGAAGTCGTGAGTCACACAATACATAAAAGTAATCCATCCACCTTTATCGTGGACCTATTATTTAAGTATTTTGAAGTATTGAATATCATAATTTCATAAACTACAAATTTATAGTACATATATTTTAGAAAATATATATATAATAAATATGTACTTTACAGTATAAATATTTAAGAATATATGTCCTATAAATATATGGTTTGTGGTATGTATTTTTTGAAAAATTTAAGTTTACGATTAACATTTTTTGTGTATCTAAACTTAGCAAATTAAGTTTACTATGCATTTTTTAAAGAGGGTTATTTTTGTCTAAAATGTTAAAACTATACGGAGGGGAAAACTCAAAATTGTAGGGGTATACTTAATACTTAAATAGTAATTTTTTCTTTCACACTCACAAAGCAAAACCTAATTATGCCTGGGCCAACAGTTGCAACAAGTTGTGACTCTGAAAGTTGCACCATAGCCAGTACTAAAATTGGATTTTATATCTCACACTTTGACATATACCCCCAAAATAATAAAAATTTAAAATTTTTCATTTGAATTTCATTCCATCTCGATTAAAAAATATTACGACAAAATCTACTCCGCTCAACCAAATTTTCGATACGTAATTTTTATTTTGAAAAATCTGGTACAAAAATATAACATATCACAAATTTCAAGGCACCAAATTTTAGATAGTTTATACTACCAAAAATTTGGCGAAATGAAATTTCCATTATGTTATTTATACTACTAAAAATTTGACAAAACGAAATTTCTGGTGTGTATAATTTTTTGTTTTAATTTTTTTTTTGTTTTTTTCTATTTTTTTTTTCAATTAGAGATGTCATTTGAATCATAAATCAATTTCGATCTCTTTTAGTTGATAACAGCTACTCGTTTTTGTCGGTCAACCTCTATTGCCCATGATATTACTGCTTCCCGTGACTCAAAATTTTGATTAGTTGTGAATGTTTCAGTCAAATCTATACATAATGGTGATGTTTTTCTATCTCTAATTGAAAAAAATAATTAAAAAAATTAAAAATATATATACACACCGGAAATTTGAAATTTCTGGTAATATATGACTACCAGAAATTTCATTTCGCCAAATTTCCGGCAGTACAAAATACATACCGGAAATTTCAAATCACCAAATTTCCGAGAATTTGTACTACTGGAAACTTGGCAAAATGACATTTCCACTATGTTATTTTTGTACTACCGGAAATTTTGTAGAACGAAATTTCCGGTAATTAAATTTTCATACTGGATTTTCCTGGAAAAAAAGTTAACGTACCGAAAATTTGGTTGAGGGGTTAGATTTTAGAGTAAATTTTTTTAATCGTGGATGAATTGAAATTCAAATAGGTAATTTTAGATTTTTATTATTTTTGGAGTATAAGTCAAAGTGTGCGGGTATAAAATTCAATTTTCAGCCACGAGTTATGACTCTTTGAGGAAAGTTGTATTTCATACCCTCCTAATTGGACTTACATCTCCTAAAATGTTAAAAACTCAAATTTATCCTTTTAATTTTCATTCGATTGATGGTAAAAAAAATTACTCTAAAATCTCACCCCTCACCAAAATTTCTGATAAGTAACTTTTTTCTCGTAAAAATCATAAACACAATTTATAACTACCGAAAATTTTCATTTTTACAATTTTCGATGGTACAATTTGTTTTACCAGAAATTTCGAGACGTCAAATTTCCGGTAGTATAAATTATTTACCGGAAATTTCGCCAACTAAATTTTCGGAATGTTATTTATATTGTTGGAAATTTTGTGCCTTAAAATTTTCAGTAGTTACTTTATTCTACCGAAAATTTGTGCTATGAAATTTCTAGTTACTTTTAGTTTATCAGAAAGTTCAATTTTTTTTTTTTTGAAGTAGGGATGGAAAAAACACCACCATTTTGTATAAGTTTGACATAAGTATTCACAACTGATCAAATTTTTAAGTCATGAGAAGCTGTGTAATATTATGGACAAGAGAGGTTGACCGACAAAATCAAGTAACTGTTATCATTCAGATTGTGAGGGTACGATCAAATTTTTTTATTTTTACAATAAGGTTAAGGATATTTTAGTAAATTCAAACATTAATTTTTTAAATGGGGGTATAGGTACTATGGATTATAGGCAAACTACCTTTTTTTTTTTAAATTGTACCTCATTACATTCAACTTGAGTTCCAAAAAATTGGTGTTTCAAAAACTTTGAATTTTTCAAGTTTTTCGATACACAAACGTGTTTTAGAAAATCGAACTTTTTTGTGTACTGAAAAACTTGAAAAAAACTTCTGGTACACGAATGTGATTTAGAAAATAAAACTGTGTACTAGAAAATATTTTTCAAATTTTTTTGTACACAAATGTATTTTAGAAAATAAATATAAAAAATGTTACGATAAAAAACAGTAATTAAATGCAAGAAATCATACATGTTATTTTTCAATTAGTTTAACTATTTAACCCACTACTTATGATTAATTTCCTAACTTTTAGCCTTCGTTATTTATATATCTAAAAAAAAATTTAAAATTTTTCAGAACACATTTATATACCAGAAAAGATTAAAAAAAAAATGATTTATAGAAATACAAATGTGTTTCAAAATTTTGTTTTTGAAACAATGAACTTTTCCACCTTGTGTTGTGGGTTATTTCTTTGGCAAGGTCCAATGAAGTTATATGATGGACCCAGGTTTGACTGTAAAGCTTAAATTGAAAATCAAAGAAGAAACATATCCATTTGATGGGCCGTGTTTGTATGACTTGATGTGGACCGTAAAACAATTAATTTTCTTGTTTGATTGGACTTGTCTATGACACCCCCACCCCCTCCTTTCTTTATACTTCTATTAACACCTAAAATAATTATTATTTTTAGTTGACTAAGAAAAAATATTATTTTTAAATATGAGAAGTATAGTTTACCCTAAATTTCAACTAACTTTTCTAGTCTAGGGAGAAATGTATTGACATTATAAAAGTGAAATAAAGGCTTGTGGTATTCTTTGTTTATTAGTTGAAGTGAGGTTGGATGTCTACTTAGTATGCCGTATGACATGGACACATTTCGTTTAAGAGTAAAGTTCCTAATGCAACATATTGTTCCACAGGTTTGTTAAAGAACAAACAATCGCAGAATTGATGTTTGGACCAAATTCGAATCCACCCCCATTACAACATTGCTAGCTAGCTCACTCCTGGGACAAAAGTAAAAATTATTTCCATTTTTTAAATAGTTTAATTTTTGTACATAGTCAATGTAAAAATTATGATTTTAGCATATCGATTGATTAGGATAACTGTTTTCTGTTTGTTTTTTTTCATACATGTGTGTGTGCAGGTGCAGTGCGGAAAAACTAATATTTAATTAAAATTGAGTGTTTATGTTCAAGTTCAACGAATATTGAGTTAACGGAGATGAGGCAAAACCCATCCAACCAATATTTTTAAAAATGTGCAAAAGGATTATTTTAAAAATATATCTTTTAAAGGGTATTCTAGTTATTTGGACCCAATATTGTAGCACAAGAAAGATAAAGCAACTAGGCATGTTGAAGTGGTCCACTTAATTTAAAGGAATTGTCCTCTTTATTTGCCATCACTCTTTAGTGATTGCTTGGTTGAAAGATCAAAAGTGGCTCAAGAATAAGTGTCAATTTTATATGTTCTTTATTTTTAAAATTTAAATCAAATTATTTAGAAAAATATATCTAATAAACATTTATAAAATTATAATATAAATTAATTAAAAAATATATAAACCAAAGTAAAAAATCAATTAGATAATATTAACTTGAAAACAATACAAGAGGTGACAAATATTTAAAAAGGTTATTGATGATATTTTCTTTAGAATATATTTCAAAAGTGAAGATGTCGGGCAAAATTAACGATGGTGGGTAATGTCAAATTCAAAATGAGTTGGATAGTGTGAAACCAAACAAGATGTTGAGAGCGATATCTAAAAGTGAAAATAAGTTGCACTTCATAATTTTCATTGAATAAGTTTAGTTTGTTTTAAAAATAATTTTTTTCTACCTTTTAAATTAAATTTTTAGGTTTAGTTATATTATTTTGAAAGTATGATATGACGTGATAAAATGTTTAAAGATTTGACTTTTAATTCAATCTTAAAGTATATTTAAGGACTATAAATTCAAAGTCAACCTAATTCATGCATGATAAGACAATTAAAGTTTGTCGATGCATAAAATCCATTAGTCTATTTTTTAGATTAATATGCTTAAATATTTATAAAGTAAATAGGAGTGTATGATTTGAATACATTATAAAATTATTATTACAATAACAAAAATATATTTATATTTATTTGAATATTCATCCTATTAGGTAATCTCTCTATCTCACAATAAATATCATTTTAGCAACAACAAAAAAAATTTCAAAATGAATGTAATTTACAATTTTCAAAATATTATTATATTTTAAATTGATAATAGTGAAAAATCCACCAATAATTAAGATAAATAAATTGGTAAAATGAATTTTTTCATTCTTTTAATTATTGTATTTCTTAATATACGTGCAAAAATCTTAAACAATATTCATTATGAGACGAATGAAATATATAAAGATAAATCATCAATGAACATCCAAACACTCCAATAATATCTTTAAAGAAAAAAAATAGAGTGATGTAATATACATATATTGCTGTTGTATGTCATAACCTATGTTGCACTATCTAGCCTTTTTCGATAGCTAACGTAAACAAAGGTTGAGAGCACTAATTAGGGATGACAATATAATCTGCATCCGCGGTTATCCACCCAAAGCCGTCTTGATTTGGGCGGAGAAAACCCGCCTTGATTGGGTGCGGGTGCAGATTTTTCCCCGAACTAAAATTCTGGTGCTGGGATGAGTGAGAGTGTGTTGATATGCACCCTGCACCTGAACCCGCCCGACTAGTAATATTATTGTAATTTTTAAATTTTATATACATGCACATATTGGTCGGGTGTGGAGATAGCGAAGACAAAATACACCCTTATCCCAATCCGTTGCCATATCTAGCACTAATTGTCGATGGAGGATGTTGGGTGATAGAATTGAAGAGAGTTAAAGCTCATAACTATAATAAAACAAGTTGTAATTGAGTAACAAATTGTATAAATTGGTTATGGAGCGAGTTATATAAATTGGTGGAATTACTGTACGTTAAAAATTGTACATTGTTGTTAATCTTCAAAAAAAAAATGAAATAGAAATTGTACTGTAAGGTATATAATATATATAATGGAAATAACAATTAATATATATTATATACTATAAAAAAAAGTGATGATGTGATAGAAAGACAAATTTGCCCTACTAAAAATCTGAGAGGCCAGTAAATTCCTATAAAATTGCTGGAACAATCATCAATGAATTTACTAATATAAACACATATATATGTCTATAAGCTCTTCCCATAAAAAGAGAATCATATATACTCTCTCAACCAAACCAATATCTATGGCCTCAAGAAAAGCTTCTTCCATGACAAACTCTCATTCCTACCAAAACCAACCACCTCGCAAGTGCATGTGCTCACCCACCAATCACCCGGGCTCATTCCGGTGTAGCATGCACAAGAAGCCACCACGACCCGTGGTGGCTCAACCCTCATCATCTTCTTCCTCACCCGATTCAAACTATCATCGTTTGGATCACTCATCGATTACAATGGCTGCTAAAGCTAATAATTCATTGAAGGCAATTCTCCGCCAAATAATTAAGCAACCCTCAAACCATTGTTTTTATAGGAGGAGGACTTTCCAAAGAAAGCCTACTCGCTTTTCGGTGATTAACCACGTTGAAGTTTCTTGATCGATGGATTAAAGATATTCATTTGTCCCATTGTCGTTCACTCTTTTGAATTTTACCCATATTTGTAGTAGATTAGTCCCTTACACCTATCCAATCCGATGTAATAATATGTGTATATACAATAGAAAATATATAACCCTATCCCACATAGCTTTTTTTTTTTTTTTTTAACTTTTGTTTTATTTTTACATTTTGTGTTTTGGGCAAGAAAGATGAGAAGACTTTGTGTATTTGAGGTCTGATGATACTTATGAGGTTTTACATGTTTGTGGAAGGTATGGTGGAAATGTGACAAGAAATCACAATTTTGATTGTAAGTTTGTAATGGAAAAAACGTTGTGGATTTTGTTTAAACATGATACCTTAATTCTGGTCACATTATTTCTCTCTCTCTTTTTTTTTTTATTAGCAAAGATTCATTGAAGATAGTATAAAGGGTACACAAATCCGATATAAAATATTACATCAATAAATTCATACTCTTTATAAATAATATATAAATGACTATTTCATAACTAAAAAATAAAACTTTTACTTCTACCTCATATGCTAATGAATTACGTCTAAGACGCATCCTTTTGATTTTACCAACCAACTCTAACAAGTTTACCACTTTCTTGTTGAAAATTAAATATTCTTCAACCAAATATACTTAGTAGTGGCTAAGCAAACTAAATGAGATAGTTTCAATGCTAAGAAACTATCTCATTTTCGTGTTAAACTTTTCTATCTTGCAATATTGTCTTGTTTAATTATTGCTTGAATTTATTAACACACAAAAAAAATCACTTAAATTTGACAAAAAAAAAACAAATTTGTCTCATTGTTATTCATGCTCTCCAACTATCTCACTATATGTTAAGATATTGCATAGATCATATCGTTTTTTTCTATATAGATTGACGACATATCAGAGTTGGTGATTAATACTGTAATCACAATTAGTAGAAGCACGCAAGTTTTTGTCTTGTCAAGAATGTAAATATTGTTCGTGTGAACATTATAGTCAAACATGAAATATGGTGCAAATGAAACATTAAATCCAACTTTTTTTTTTAATAAATAGTTAATGTCAATTTTTTTTCATGTGTATAGTTTGTATAATACATTTTAATTAATGTATTATAATTTTTTTATACTTATATTAATAACTTATTCAAGAGACATAGTAATAATTAAATACACATTTATCTTTTAATTAACTAGTGAATGATCATCTTTTAACTAACTAATCTACAATAAATATTTATCTCATGTACGTCTCTACTATAAATTATAATTAGTCAATTATAATATTTACATCTCTATTGAATAAATATTTGATTTGTATAGTAAATTATGATTTGTATAGTAAATTATAATTAGTGTAAGATCCATGAGTTCATAACTATATAATTTTAACATAATTAATTTATACAAATGTGAGATATCATATTCGAATACATAACAAAACGTGCAACCTAACAATATCAATATTTATCAGTTGAGTTATAATTCAAAGATTATTTAAAATTATATTTTACCATATAAAGATCTTCATCAAAGAGTCCATATCAGTATAATTAATTTATTTTATCAAAATTATTATTTAATTTTTTATATATATTTTATCTATATAATGTTATTTGTCTACAATTCTCTCTTACAAGAGTATATTGATATTTAAAAACAAACAAATTATCAAATATATATTTCTGTCTTTTACCGCTACACGTTTACATCTATTTAGCTGTCAACTATTACAAGCATAACTCGGTTGAGAAAAGAGATTTTCCCTCAAATTATGTAAAATGGGTTGATGCCAGTTCATCACTGCAATTAAAGATCGAAAATAAATGCAATTGAGAGGAAAATTCCAAAATGAATTTGAAATAATTAAAAGTCTTTGCCGTCCAACAGTCTTTAACCGATGAATCATGATTGATTGATAAGTGGCCTATTATTCACGCTGCTAGTGGTCATATGTATGCATATGAGTGACACATGCTTCATTCTTCGTTGCCACATTAATTATCCATTTTTTTTTTTAGATTTTTTTTTTCTAAATGACTCTTTTCCATGAGAGACTCAAATCTTTTTCCCGGGATAGTGAAATGTACCAACAGACATTCAACATTAATATTTATATGAGGGGAAAGTTATAGCTAAATTTAAGGTATATCTTGAGTGATGTTAAATAATAGGGCTTATATAGTTAACAAAGAAAATTTAAATTAGTATCTGACTTAACCTAAAATTTAAATTAGTCTTTTAATCTTAAAATGTTAGTCAATTTAATTATTGATGTTAAGTGAAATATTAACTCTATTAAATGAGTGACGTGAGCGATGATGGGTCTCCATTTTCTTGTCACGTGGATTGTTGATATGACCAATGACTAAAATGATAATAAAAATTGCAAATGAATTCTAGTTTAAAAGAGATTTATCTCAATAAGTTATATATTTCAATGACGTTTATGAGATTAAACTACTCGCATTACTTCAACTCAAACTACTCTGTATCTTGTGAACTCAAACCATACGTAACATTCACATGACAAATACATTAATTAAATTTAATCTAAATATATTTATTTTAACCTCGGTAAAATTAATTTTGGTATTAACTTTAGTCTTCTAGACTCAATCTCTTCCATATTATGCTCCAATCTTCCTTGTTGTCTTGTTTCCTAATCTCTCTTTCATGATCTATTCCACGTGTTTCGAATATGTCGTCATTTGTTAGTGTTTCAATCGATTTATCAATTTATATAAAGTATATGCAATAACCATATACATCCTACAACAAAAATTAAAATTTATTTCAAACATGAACGGTGAATTTACAAACACTTAATCAAAATTAAATTACTTTACAATAATGATAAGACTACAAACCCAAAATCCCTAATTTTACTAAAATTGATTCTTACATTAACAAAAAAATCCTAACCTCTCTTTACCATTATCTTTTTGATTGAGCAAGTGTAGAATGGTTTTTCTATGTTAATTTGGGTATGGGCAACACACCTCACAACATTTCTCCCTCAACAATAAAAGAGTTATTGGTGGAGAATGTCTCATATGCAATGAAGATGATTGACTTTTCCATAATGAATGTGCTCCAGATCCCTGTTGGGAAGTAAATTAATAGAGAAATTAAAAGAACACAATCACACACACAAGAAAATAACATAAAAGTTTCAAATCGGAGAAAAAACCGCGATTAGATAATAACACTATATGAAAATTATTACAACACATAAACTTCTTTTAAATACCACACACTTCTGACATGACCACACTTTCTAAAAAATATATATAACTATCTCACATAACACTAAAACAAAGGAGGGAAAAGGAGTCATATATAAACTTAAACTTAAGATGTTTTGATTAATACAAATTGTAATGAAAAACTATATATATATATATATATATATATATATAATTGGCATCCCTCTTTTCCATTACAATTTCAAACAAGTGTAAGTATTTCAACATATAAAATTTCAAACAACTCTAGGACTCTAATCATCATAAGCATCAAAGAACATGTTTGAGGTTAGAAAAAAAATGAGGCATATGTAAATTGGGGGAAGAAGAAATTAAGGAGGATGAAAATTTGGACAAAAATATGAAGAATAAATATGAGAAGAAGATGAAAAATTAGGGAATACAAAAATTTTATATTTAGGATTTTGGAGAAATTGGGAAAGAAGTGAGAAAGAAAATTGGCAAGCAGAAGAACCATGTTTTAGGTTCTCCAATTTTGTAATATATTAAAAAAAATGGTTTTATGATCATTATAGTCTGATGTATAAATAATGTATGTGATAATATGATTGATATACATTATTGCACACATTAACAACTACATCATCACTTAACACAATTAATATTTTATTTAATATCAAAAATTAAATTAACCTTATTAAAGAATTAATTAAAATTTTTAACTTAATTAATCTTAAACTTTTAAAAATTAAATTCTTTAAAATATGGTTTATCCAGGAAAAAAATAGTCCAAGAAGTGCCAAAGGAGAATGAAAGAATGGTTAGTAGTTATTTGTTCATGCGACAACCTAAATGATGCCAAATCAGACAACATAAATGCCTTCACGTTGCTTGGATTTGTTAATTAATTTAATAAAACTGAACATGAGGACATAACATCTTACATTTAGTACTCGAAATAGCTAGAGATACTACATCCAACAATGAATTATTGATTCTTTAAACAAATACAAATAACGAGCAATGTGTCAATGTGTCCCCTGATATGGTTGTGGGAAGCTCCCACGTGGTGGGAATAGATTAAAAATTGTGGTCGGTTTAAATTATTGTTTAGCCACATCGGAGCAGGATGCTTTTTCCATATAATATTGTTAGAAGAAAAAAAAAGACATTTTAAGAACATCGTGGTTGATAATATGTTCTACGTAAAACGTTTTAATGAAAGCGATCAAATCTGCAACTCAATCCAATAACATCTTCACTAAATAAATTTATTTTAAAATAATTTTTTCAAAACTCAAAATACAATCGTAATGATAGATTGGTGCTACTGTTTTGGATTTGATTCTGATGCTTTGTAATGATTGAGATTTTATAATGTTTGGTATCAAAAATTGGACAAAACTTGTGAGCATGAATACAGAGTACCTAGGAATAATGATCAAATAACCTACTTATAGAAACAATTTGTGCGACTCACATGGATTTTCTGACCAATTCAATAAACTAGTTATATAGCATTCAAAATCTTTTTTATTTTGCTTCAACAAGACTCGTTGTCTAACTAATGTTTTAAGATTTTGTGTAACATATATATGATTCAATTTATTAGTGTTGTTATTTTTAACTTAATGATACGTTGATATGAATTTTTTTCATACTTAACTCAAAGCATTAGAGACAAAAACAACCACAACATAAAAAAAAATGAAATCATAATACTTTAAATGGGCAAAGACCAAATGTAAACCAATCCCCAATTGATTAGCTAATAGAACAATCAACACCTCTAATTTATTATGTTTATGGTAAATTCAATTTGGTTATAAGTTTGCTTATGCTAAATCTCATTAGCTGGTACGAATAGTGTTTTTAACTAGTTTATAAATAATTTATAACTTCATAGGTGCACCCGGTAAAACCTAATATATGTGATTTTTTTTTTTTAAATATTGTTTTATACACTAGTTTTCACAACAATAACTATTTTTATTTGACTCGATGTACAGTTCTAACAAAAGAAAGTTCTACAGTACATATGTCCATTCAATAAGTATCGGTATATTTGATATTTAAATTAATAATTAAATAATTTTAATAAAAAAAAAGTTATAATAACTAAATATTATTAATCAAAAGTGTCAGCACATAGTTCATTATAGTTTTGCTTGAATGAGTTTACAAAAATAAAATAGTTTATTGTAAAAGAATTAGAGTTTAATATATATGCATTGTTAGTATAAATTTTTTACACAATCATAAATTATAATCAATTATGCCAGTAATTTTATAAGTAGTTATAGTAAAAATTTAATATTATTAATGATATAATAATTGTGATGATCTAATAATCTATTTACATTAATAATATATATAAATTAAATTCAAACAATTATGGATATTGTTCAAATTTGAAAGATTATTAAAGGTTTAATAACTTTAGTAAAAAAAAAAAAATTGTATTATTATTTTTAATTGATTGTAAATACATTGTATTTCTAACGGTATTAAATTTTCTTACGGTAGCACTTTATCTATTTCTATTTATAAGTAAAAATGAATTAACAAATGTTAATATATTTTAAACTAAATATATAAAAAGAAATTAACTCACTTATAAATAGAAATGAGAGAGAAAACATAAAATTGTTTCTTCCTTCGTGATTCATCCCATCCGGCAAAATCCAATTTTAAAGTTGAAAAGTACTAACAACACTAACACTGATTCATTCTTTCTCACATGTTCTCCTATATTAATTAAATTTTGAATTGGTAAAATCCAATATAAATTTGAAAGACACTTAATTGTAAGAGTTCCACATTGATTTTGGTAAAATCCAATATAAATTTCAATGTTCACTTAGTAAGTATTTTAAGGGCGCTTGTTAAGAAAATAACATAAAAAAATTTGTATAGAAAAAAGCAAAGTTAAATAAAATTTAATACATAAATTACTAAATAATTTTAATGGTATATTTCTATATATTTAAATCACTAACAAATGGTTTCAACATATTTATTAGCAAGTAATATTTTATTTACAGAAAATGTTAACAAGAGGGTACTTGTTAAAAATTTAAATGTAGAACAAATGTTAAAAATTATGTAATTAAAAGTTAAAAATTGTAAAAAGTGAAATTTTTCACTTAAAATTTGTTTTATATTTTATTTTTTAATTTCTTAACAAATATCCAAACACTTGTTAGTCCCACCTTTTATTTATTCCCAAAATCATCATCTCTTCCCCTCTAAATTCTTAAACAAAACCTCAAATAGATTAGAACAAGAAGGATTAATTATTAGACGCACACCAACTTGCAGCAATGCGTGCCGTATATGTTAACATAACTGATTATTCAGCTAATCGTTGGCATCACGCTACTTCAAGCTACATTGATTAGGATGAATATTCATTTACTCTCTTTTATTTCAAATCTTATCCTTTTGCCTATGGTTCTCACCGTTGAATTTTATACCTACACAAGTAAAAAAAAATTATATATTACCCAATAAAGTCCACAACGGATTGTGGAGCTCCTCAATTTAGAAATGGACCCACTTGTAAATATCACTGATTTTTTATAACTTTTTAATGTTAGATGGAATCCGAGTTCGAGTTCGTTGATGCACGTAACATGATAAAAAGAACATATGATATAAGAGGAGAAATATAGTAATAAGATAAACATCATTCTATTATATCTTTAATATCTATAATAACAAACAAAATAATATTATTTTAATATATAATATGTTTGATATACACCTCATCTTACATATATATTTAGTTATCTTTGTAGAGTCAGATCAACCCCTCTCATATGTGGTTACTTTTTTTTAATAAATTAATTTTGAACTTAATTTAACATTGAGAATTTTATGTTTAATTTAGAAATTTAAGTGTTAAAATTTTTAATTAATAAAACAACAAAAAGAATTAAATATATCATTATGTTTAAATTAAAAAAATCAATTTGAATATAATTAGACCAATCAATTAATATTACAAAAATTAATAATAAGAATAACAATAATGTTTCACAATTTTATTTTTGTAAGGAGTTGTCGCTGATTCTTTAACACAAGACTAAATTTATTGCACTTAGCATATAACTGTAAATGTTCACCTTTCTAAAATTACCATACAAGTAACACATAGAAAATGATTTTTCACATAATTAATTACAAATTAAGTCATTTCAACTCACTCATTTTATCAAGTGTTTGGTTCACGTAAATAGAAATAAGCAATTTAATCATGTTCACTGCTAAATATATAATCAAAACCAAAATATTTTAGCAAAAAATTAATACATATCTAACATGTTCCAAATAAGTGAATTGTGGAAATAAAAATAAAACAAATCATTCCACTAACATAGATCATGAAAAGACTAAGTCAATCCCACTGTCATTTCCTAATAAAAGAACTATTAGCTACCTAATAGAAACAATCCCAACAATCATGACACCTAAGCAAAAAGCACTTTGCCTCCTAAAATTAAAATAAATCAAATTATTTCACTTATATTCTAATTCATTTAATTAGTTAAATGAGAGGGGCTAAAAGAATAGTTGTTTGAAACTATCATATTTTCTAAGAATATTCAAGGTAAATTCAATACCAAATAAAGTCTAAATTTGGGAGGTTTAAGGCTTAGATTGTGTACTTGACCTCTTGTGGATGGTTTCATGATGGAAAAAGTTCAAATGAGAGGAGAAGTAGGCGTAGTTTTGACTTTTGAATACTTATAGATCTGAACATATGGATATTGTTTTGAACTTAAAAAATTTTTCTCAGATACGGTCCTCATCAAACGATCATCCAATGACAACATTCGATTTTAATATGTTTGACATAATGGATGTATAAATCGTTTTTTATTTGTTCAATTGTTTCTGAAACCACTAGAATGTCATATTTCATAACGTTGTTAGTAGAGTTAGAACCAATAATTTCTTCGGTAGACATGACAGAACAAAACATTTTAAAATTTTTGTTTTTTTGAGTTTTGAAAAACCGTTTTAAAAATAATTTTTAACCATCAAATATATTACTGGGTTGAGTCGCAGACTAGGTCGCTCTTTTGAAGATGTTTCACAGCACTGCCTAAAGTTTTGCGTGCAGACTATCAACCACAACAACATCCCCAAGATAAAACATCTCAGTTACAAATTATATCGGTATTCTATCGCATTGTAGAAAATCGTTCTTTAATGTACTTTTCGCAAGAGCTTAACACTATTTATATAATAATGGAAGATATTCAATGTGTGTAAACTATTAAGTGTAGTACTTTAGTATTTATAATGTTGAAAGATAACCAACGTGTGAAAAACTTTCAATATAAAACTCTATATTTTTTCAATTCACATTTAAGTTCCAACAAGATATTGGAAAACGTCAATACAAGGGAGAATTGAATTGAAATTGGATTTCGTGAGATTAGAACAAAAGTGTAGAAGTGCCATGGTTAGAGAGTCGTTGGATGTTTGGGACAAATCAGATTCAACGTAGTTAGGTTGATGCAGAAGATGAGTGATCACAATGTCTTCTAAATTTGTGTCTAAATAATACATATTAAAGAATAAAATAAAAAATAGTAACTTTTTATTAAAAATGATAGTTTTTAAACTTTTAAGGAGTTTAATATAAATCTTTAAGAAATTATTTTTATATTTTATTGTTTAACATGTCTCCTTAAACACTTATTAACCTTTAAGACATTATTTTCACATTTGTTACACTGCCTTGAATATGTGCCATTTTATTTGTATCATGTGTTTGCGAGTAAATTCCAAAAGTCCAAATATATTAAGGGGTACTAAAATGTTTCAATTCTCTTAAAAATCAATAATAATAATGCGTTATTTTAAATTGATGGTGGAAAATACTGTACAAATATTTTTTAACATAACACAAAATAATATTAATGTAAACCACGTTTATATTGTTGGAGTACAATTTTATAAGGATTTGCTCGACGACTGTGTCATGCACTAAATATACAAATCTAAGTTTATACTTTAATTATTATATAAAAAATGTATATACTACTTTAATTGGTTGATCATTACGTGACTTCTAATGAACTACAGCTAGAACTGTTTATGGTTCAAATAGTAAAGAAAATCGAACTGAATTGAATAATCATAACAACTATAACTAATTTATAAAAGTTCGGGGTCCAAGTGTCACATTTCCAACTTAACAATATTAAACTACACGTTTTTGAACCAAATTAATTGATTCCTTTCGAAATGAACGGTTCCAAATAGTAATTATCTATACTACTATTACGAATGTTAGAAAAAGTTCCAAATTGAATCGACCTGAACATTAAAATTATTTAAAATATGAAAAAGTGAACTAAATCATTTAATCACACCAAATCAAACTACACTGAAAAGAATCAAAGTAAAAGAGATAATTTATGAACGAACCCAAACTGGACCAAACTGCTTCAGCTCAATTTGTAAACGTTCCATCATATCGATTTTTAGTACAGATCAATTCAATTAATTTAGCGGTTCAATTAGATTTTTAATTTACTTTTTTTTTTCTCACAGTCCTACTACCTATAGTTATCCAAAGGGATAACTGACTTTAATAGTCGGTTGTTAGTTACACTTCTATTTCAAATTTTACATCACTTTAACAATTTAATTTCACATCACTTTAACAATTTATACAGATTAAAAAGATTAAAAAAATATAGTTAATATTATATAAAATATAAATTATAAGTTATTTTATTAAAGTACTCTCCATTAATAATAAAAAAAATTAAAAATTAAAAATAAAATAATATAATAAAAACTGAGTAATCTTATTCGAATACTGAGACACAAATACAATACTATATAAAATATAATAAAGATTATGTTCTTCTTTCTTTGTAAAATATCCCGTAATTGTATTTTTCTTTTATTTATATTAACTGTATTAAAATTTATATTTTAATAATATTATTTTAAAAAATAAATATTTATGATTTATTGATATTATAGAATGATATATATTTATTATATGAAATATAATTTAAAATGGAGCGACTAACCCATTTCTTATATTCACAACAATCACACTACCGTGGACACTACGTGTCGTTCTTGTTTTGTAGTCGCTTTTTCTTTTTCTTATTCTTTTTTTTTTCTTTGTTTGAGAATCTTCCAAAAGAAAAGAATGGAGAGCATAAAACTTTCGATGTCATATCATGGATTTAAGTCTTGATGTTAATCTTTTCTTCCCTTAATCGACTTACTCCAACATTTCATTCAACAATTTGTGAAGAGTACTTGCAACTAATACATTAAATAAAAGGCCAAGACCCATCTGTCGACTTAATTTGTCCAAACTTTTTTTAGTGGAGGAGTTTTGCCTTTGCCCATCGAGGGTCCTAATAACTTGATGTTTCATACTTTTGCAAGAAAAATAAAATAAACTTTTGCTTAAAAAAATTTTGCTTAATATTTTGTTCCCTTAAATACAATTTTGATTAGGTTGCATTATTGAAAAAAAAATCATTGATAGACACTCATATTATTATAGATATTTTAAGAGAAAAAAAATAGAGAGAGCAAAATATTATGTTGGTGTTGTAATAAAAAAAATTAAATAAATGTAAAAAATTATGAATGCCTAATATATTTTTGTTATTGAAATAGCGAAATAGAGTTTTGATTTTCACTATCTGTGTATGAATTGTAGCTAGCTACTTATGTGAACAACTAATTTATGGTGATTTGTTTACGAAAACTTTTGTTTAATTGAGGAAGTCTATTATATTTGATCACAAATAATTGTTTATTCAATACAATTTTGGAATCTTGTAGAGTTAATTGGTAACCGAGCTTCCTTACGTACATATTGTGCGTGTTAAGTTGTTTTTGCTTTGTATTCTAATTTATACTCTTTTTTATGATTTTAAAAACCAAATAATTGAAAGTTAAATTTACATATAAATAAGTTTAACTGGAAAATAATTTTCATTTAAAAGTAAAATTGAGCGAAAATAAAATATGAAAATCATATAGAAAAGTGTTTAATTTGCTTACAATGTAAACAGCCAGTGATTGAAAATGTAGCAGCAAATTTAAACGGAGAAGAACAAAAGACTGAATCAAAAAGCTATATCCATTAAAGACTCAAAATATAAATGACTGGAAGATGAAATGTTAATAATTAAAATGACTAGATGATAATGGAATTAAAGACTTGGAAGACCTATTTGAATTATTATAGATTGGATTCGTTTTCAATTTTATAGATTAGGTTTAGGGTATACGACCCCTTTATAATTGATAGAAATATTGTTGTATATATGCAACAATAAAAAGCTAACGACTCACTTAGTGAGAACAATGTTGGTGTTGACCTATTTATTTTGTTTGGGTGAAATGTCTTTGTTTTATTTTGTCGACATTTTCCTTTGTCTTTTTTTAGTGTTTTTTGTCTCCTTAATTATTTTATTTTATAGTATTTCTATACAGTGTCAACATTCCCCTTAAAAATCTTGCCACTAAGAGATGGTCTCCTAATGATTGAAATGACCAAAATTTGTGTTTGTCACATTAGTCTCGTTGACACAAATTCTTGTGATGTTATTTGAATTTTAAACTTTGCATCAATGGTCTTTTCATCTCAAATGGTGCCCCCTTCCAATCTTGCATGATATAGGATCATTGTTACCTCCCTTTTGAAAACTTGATATTACTCGTTTCATCAATTTGCCTTTAAATATCTCATTCATATCTTTTTTTGAACTCTACTTCTTCGTTAAGCAACTTCTTATTCATGTTCACTCTTCATTTCTCTGATCCTTCATGTTTATCATATTCCCACAAAAATTACTAGTGGCTTCATCTTCAAAACCAACTTAAAAATTCATTGATCTTCCTTCAACTATGATTATTGCTGACAACATGGTGGAGTTTTGTGGTGCCAAAGTGATGAGATAATAAGTTCATTAAGCACGTGGAAAGAAACCAACAAAAAAAAAACATCAACAAAAGAAGAATAAAATTGAATTTCCTTGTAAATGATGAGTGTGGATTATTTTAGCAATATCTTGAGCTCTCAAAGTATGATTGAGGTGTTCTTGAATGCGTTGAAAAGATAACAACATTTTCTACAACTTATATTTCATATATCATGACCAAATTCAACATCTATAATGGTAAAAACAAATGGGTTGGATGTTGACATACAAATTTGTGGTATTTTTATTGTTTTATCGGGTTCATTAGAGTAATAGCTAAGTAAAATAAATAGAAACAAACAACAAGGGGTTGCTGAAAAAATGTTTGTCGTTTTTCTTTGATTGTTTTGTAACTATTTTCTAATAAAGACTAGACAAAACAATTATTAAAAAAGTTATTACAACCACCAAGATTCATGTTAGTTTATTATGGTTTTTCTTTTCTTCTACAAATTAGTCCTTTATATATGTGCTTCATATATGTAGTAAAAACATGTTGGATAAAATAAAAAAAATATTTCTCTTTGAGAAATGAGAGTGGATTTTATTCTCCTTTTTGAGTTATTGAATTAGAACTTGTTTGAATCTTATTGATTACTTCTTTACTATTGCGGCAATTCCTCTTGGCATATGAATCATTTTAGGTATGGCACATTTCTTCTTCATCTCTTAATCTATTCCATCTTTTTATTTATTTATTTATTTTAATTTTTCCATATTTTTTTGTCTTTGAAGAGATAATAAATTTTATCATAATTAATTTGTACAACTGCAAGGTTCCGAGTTCGAACCTGCCACAAGACATCCAACTTATCAAATTTTCCATGTTTTTAACGGTCCATATTATGAGTTTGTTATTACAAAGTCACTGAACTTCTTCCCATCTTTTATGCTCATAACTTTGTAAGTTTAGTCTTTTTGGGTCTTTTCTCCGACTCGATATAAAAATATTGTTCCATCTCAAATTTGACTAAATTCAAGTTCGAAAATAGCCAACTCATCTTGTTGGCTCGAATTATTTAAAATTCAATTTTTTTAAAATCTTCAACCTTTTAAATAATAATTTAATTGTAGTTTTTAGAACAAATAATAACCTAATTTAAAAATATAAATGTAATCTTTAAGATATTTATGTTTTTAACATAGAATTAATTATCAACATGTTTCAAATAATTATTAATTATATGTCTCTTTTACATTAGTCGCAACTAATTAATCAAATCAACAATTCAATACACAAAATTTTACTCAAAAAATTCAACCTTATATAGCGTTGAGACAAAATCTCTTAATAATGTTTTAAAGATAACATAATTTTATGATTACTGATAAAAAGATTTTGACTCATATTATTATTTAATATGTGTTATTGAGTGTTTCATAAGCTAGATTATAATGAGTAAAGCAAGTGCTAATCAAAAAACAAAACCATTATATTTCTCTTTATGGGATCAAAGTCATCATCAATATATTCACAACAAAGGATGTCTTGCATTTAAATTATCGACAAGCATATTCTCAATCAATGATCAAGAACAATGGTATAAATGCAAAAGGAATAAAGTCCTATGAAAAGATTAGTCTAAGCTATCAAGAAAAATATGTCTCACTCATTTCTTACTATTTAAGAACCGAAGGTCAACCTTAAAAGATCAAACAATCATATTCATGAAGTTAAGAAGGATTTGAGAAGATCAGAATGTCCGCACTAAAAGACAAAACTAACAAACACTTTTATAAAGTACTAAGAGAAGTTATTGTTACAACAATAAGACACTTCCAGTTGTCAAATCAGTCTTAGGAAACATGCACAACACTTTTACCTTTTCCTCAGTTATACTAAATTATGAGCGACTACATTAGAACGTTACGATGCATAGAGTTGTAACTAAAACTCATTGTTAATGAATAACAAAAACTATCATATATGGAACAACGTGTCCAACAGACATATTGCCTCTGATATAAGCAACTCTAAAAGCTTTTTTGCTCTTAGATATAAGGGAGACATCAGAACTTATAAAATCAGGAGTTTTGCATTGAATCATATTTACTTAATCAAGTGTTCATCAATTTAAGAACTCTTCAAACAACAAACACTCTCAAGATCATTATTAGATTTGAGGATAAATCTTTCTAAGTGTGTTTTTATTCAAACAAATCTTATCCATTCAAAGGTTTGAAACCATATCCAAAAAACCTTCCTATAAACTTGTAAACATTCTCATCTCAACCTACAAGTGTAAAAGTAGAGTGTGAATGATTAAAATTATTGTATTGGGAGTTGTGACCTAGCCATAGAGGAATCCTGCTAAGGTAAGAAGAGAACAACTTGTAAAAAGTCTCAAGAGGTAGAAGTGTAAGGTGCAAAAGTTGAGATATTCTCTTACGCATTTTTAGTGAAAAATCTCACAAAGTGTGAAGACTGGGCGTAGTCCAAGTTTGGCGAACCAGGATACTTCTTGAGTGTGATTCTATCCCTTAACTTTTTACCTTATAGGGTTTAAATTTATATCACACATAGATACTGCATTAATTGTCTGCACTAACACTTCAAAATATTCTAAACTCAATATGCTCCATGTTTTCAACTCGAGAATCATTTATCTTAAGTGCATATTAAATTTTAAAATAATCACAATTCAAACTCCACATTTCTTGTGACTATTACTTACACTTCATATAGAATCAGTGATTTTTTTTTATTTACTAAAAAAAAAACAATATTCATTTGTTCATATTGTAGAATACATCGATGCAATACACATTCAAATATGCTAAAAACATTAAGAATGAATCTGCGAACAAACTCACAACATCTAAGTTAATAACGTAAAACGACAACATGTTTACAAATATGATAAAAATTCAAGTGTCTGAAATACTTATGCCTCTGTATTTGTAATGTTGACGACGTCAAAGTCATTAATTGAAATTTATAATCGATCGAGTTACTTTGTCAATCTGAACCAAAACAAACACGACACCAAGACAGTAAAATCAAAAGGCATCACACTCATAAAATGAAATCACAATAAAAAATGCGAAAGAAAAACTAAATTTGTGTGGAAGTGACTTATGTAAATAAAATGAAGATAAAAAATGACTTGGAGGAGTGATTCTAGACTTAAAAATGGTCCTAAACCACTCATTCTAATGAAGGAAGAAGAAAACAACATAGAGTTTGTGAAAGGAGACTACAAATTGAACATGATGCGAAAATATTATTTATGTATTCTATATATCATCCAACCAATCCTTTATTCAATGAATTTTGTGATACTAATCCTTTATTGAGTTTTATTCATAAAAATTTAAATGAGCATCTTTAATTTACTGACCAGTATAATCTTAGATTTAATGTTAGACTTTTAACATTCAATATATCGTTTATTATGAAGTAGCTAGTTTTGGTGAAACATATAGTGAGTCCATTTCAAGTGGTGTATGTGCTATTAATAATGTTTTGATGAAGTCATTGGTAGCTCGTCAATTGACACAATTATGTAGTTTGCTATTCATACTAAAACCATTATACTAAAACCGTTAATCAAATCTCTAGTATGATATCTGCATATGCATAATTTTTTTTTACTAGTATCAATCATCTTGTCAATCGAGATACCAAGATTCAGGATGAGGAGCAACATATGAATGTTATTTCTGACACTCCTATTGTTAGCGTTTGGAGTGATGATGTGGCAGATGATAAAACTAGAAATGAGTAAAGAAAAATGCTTCTCATAGTCAATCAAACCCCAAAAAGGTAGTGTGACAACTTTAATGTTACTCGTGATATGCATTTCTTAGGAAATGTTTGGAATGATGATGGTGATATGATTGATCCTTGCTATAGAGATTGTTCTAGATTGGCCCAATTCGGTTTGACCCATTACATTAATATGTTACGTAACCACCTCACCTTCCAAAACCTTTTGAGGAAGGCAGCTAACGTAAACCCTTGTGGTCAGGAAGTCACAACATCAAAAACCGTAGTGTAAAATCAGTTATATTTATGACTTCCGTCCTCAACAAACGTTTGTGTCTATCCTTTAAAGATATAACCTGGGACCCATAAAAGGTACACATTTCTAATCATTCTCACATCTCACTCTCCACAAATAAACATTTACTTAACCATTGAAATATTTGTAGTTACCACCTCTGTATCCTAGAACAAAGCATTGTTCTAGGACTAGAATCTGATCATCATCCTCGGTCTAGCTCGGATAAAAGATCATGGTTACTCGCTTATAAAAAAAATGATCACGGTTGCTCTGAACGATTTTAAAAAGTTGGAGTTCATGACAATTTATAATACTCAATTCAAGTTTAGAATTCATAATATTAATAGTATTTTTTTCCTTCTTTTTCTAAATTAGATTTATGTTGTCTCGAATTTTCATTTTCTTTTATTTTTACTTTAAACTATATTTAGTGTATAGAAAATAAATATTATCCAACTATCTTCCAATTGAATTGATCTTTTGGACCTATGTAACACCGTGGCAGAGTGAGAATCTTTCCGCCTTTGCCGCAAAACTAAGTGGATTTAAAACGGTTGTATATTGTTTGTCGTTTTGTACACTATGGGCAGCACACAGCTTTGTTAAACTGAAAGCCGTTGGATCACAATTCAGAGGGCTCGACGACCTCCTTTCAGGTTAGGTTAGCTAACCCAACCCCATTTCATCTTTGGTTAAACCCTCTATTTCCTCTTATGCCCATTTCTATTAATCAATATATAAACTAAGTAGTGTTTTAAGTATATGACATTATCAATGACAGTTTCAAGGAATCTTTTAGGGGGAGTTAATGATTAAAATGAGTGTTATACTTTTTTAAAAATTAAAATCGTAGTTTATTTATTATTTAATTTATTTATTTAATTGAGATATTATTTCATGAAATTAATTATATGTGACGACGGTGTAATTTTTTTTATACATATCTCCTATTAAAACAAATAAAATAGATATTTATAAAAATATTTTAAAAGTTAATCTAAAAACGTGAACTAGAGTAATTTTACTGGTTGTATGGGTAAAAACATATTCTAATTAGTGTCTTTCACTTCTGCTCTTTTTTTTTTTCTCATGTAATTATTACAAAATTCCAAATAGTTAGTCATTCCTATTCAGAAAAAAAATTAATTAATTCCCAATCAACTCATTCTTATCGGGATGCTGTAATTTATATAAAAAAAATATCATATTGACTTAATGATTTTAACTGCTCTATAATATTTATATTGAAACATAAAATAATTACCATGCCCGGTCAAATTCCTCACCCCTTTCCATCCATTCTTTAATCGTACATTGAACTTTAAATTAGTACATGTACATTTACCTTTCAAAGCATATACTCCTAATTACTTATTTTAAATGCTCTCGTCTTTTTTAGAAGCAAATTAACTAACAAAATTACAAGGGAAAAAGAATCATTCCTCACAAAATTTTACTGACCCCTTAAATTTAACGATTCTTTATCATAAAAATAACTTATATAAATTATTTCTACGTTAAAGTAAATGTCATTTTAATAGAAAATCAAATTATTTTAATTGTGATTTTTGGTTTTCAAATTATTTTAATTATGACTTTAATTCCATTAAAAAAATAAACTTTAATTATTATGTTTTTAATTCTACGATTTAATTACTATTATGTACCCTAATTCTAAAATAATAAATTTATTCTATATACGATTGTAAGAAATCAACAATTGTTAATAAAAATTATTTGATAAAACAATTAATATCTTTATTTTAATCATTAATTTTTTTAATAAATAATATTAATAATATATTCTAAATAATACATATTTTTCAATGTATTTTTCTGTGTTGATTAAAACATTCGTCCTACTAAAAAATTAATAGGACCATATTTTTTTTTTTGGACCTTATAGAAGAATATAGGGGCACAGAAGAATTCCACAAAGTAAATGCACCGAGTAGAAAATATCACGAATCTGACCCCACAGTTCGCATCCACACACACTTCAATCTTCTCCAAAATCCTATATATACATTGCTCGAGTAAAGCTAGGTTTGCCAAACTAGAGAGCCGAACCCGGTTTTTAGGAAAAAGATAAGAAAATAAAAAACATTCTTACTTTTTTTCCTCCTCTTTTTTTTCATCTTCTCATTCTTCTTCTCCAAAGAAAAAAAAATGGCTACAGCTTCTAGAAAATCAAGAACCAGTGCACTTCGATCCCTTTCACCTTCCCCTAAACTCTGCAATCCTCAACAATCACCTTCAAACTATTCTTCCTCCGCTTTCGCTTCTTCATCAACAAGTTTCACATCACGTCCAACAAACTTCTTCCGAGCCTCTACCTCACCGACACGTGTCAGTCTTTACGGATCGTCACCGTCTGTATCGGCTTCGTCGGTTCGGTTTTCACTAGACCGTTCAATTTCACCGAACCGGTCTATTTCTGTAACACCGCGAACAGGTGGAAAGAAACAGAGTAGTAGTCAGCAGAAACGAACTTGCATGTGTTCGCCTACGACGCATCCTGGTTCGTTTCGTTGTAGTCTTCACAAAGGATTCGGCTCACGCGCTTCTACGACGCCGTATTCGCAGAACAGACTCAACGCGCGTAGATCGGCGATGACGAATTCGTTAGTGAGAATTCGCGGTGTGGAAGGGGATCTCGTGAAGAGAGCTCTCGCGGCCTTGATTCGACCTTCTTCGCATCAGCAGAGAAGAAGAGGTGATTTTCGTCCAAGACCTAGTAGGCTTTCCGTTATGTCTAAGGCTGAAGATTCTTGAAGAAGTTTTCAACAGGTTTATTGATTCGACGATACGGTTTCCCGCCACCGCTGAAGGTGGCGCCAGATCCCGCCGAATTAGATTCAGATTATCAGATCTAACGGCTGAGCGAGCGATTTGGAAAATTAAGCAAGGATTGATTATGTGCTTCGTCTCTCCTTGTTGTTTGTGTACATATAGAACAAGTGTGTATATATAGTGGCAGCCATTGATGGCAGTTCTTGGAGCTTCTGGACCTAATTTCATGAAAAACAATTTTGATAAAAATATAATTAATTAATTCTCACTTTAATTCCAAAATTCAATTACAGTCAATGTTTTTTTTTATGATGCTGAATTGAATCTTTAACTGCGTCATTCTAATTTTCAGTTCCACAGCACTTCTCTTTTTTCTTTTGCATTGTTTGTTTTCTCTTTTTTTTTTTTTTTTT